>VIYQ01001991.1:0-30440 GCA_009928355.1 Chlorella sp. CH2018 | reverse complement strand
CCACCCGCCCCGCCCACCTGAGGCTGACGGCGTAGATGACGCTGGTGGTGTAGCGGAAGCGCTTCAGGTCGGAGTCAAAGCTCTCCCCAAACCGGGTGGCCACAGTCAGGCGGCCCAGCCGGCCCAGCCCATCCTTGAGCACCCAGTTGATGGTGGCCGCCGCAGGCAGCGAGCGCTTGGCGCCCACGCCCACTGCTTGCAGCAGCGACTGCGAGATGGGGTTGGGGCGAAGGACAGCAGGAATGTGGCGCAGGTTGGGGTTGCCACCATCTGCAACTTGCGGAGGAGAGGGCCAGGGGCTAGCGAGCACAGCAACGCGGCAACCCAGGAGCGCACCCTGTGAGCCTCCCTGCCATGCAGCAGCTGCCACCCTCCCTATGTGCCACCCCCTCCCGGCCGCCCCACCTGCGTGGCAAAGATGGTGGACATGCTGCTGAACAGTCGGTGCCAGGCGCGGTACTTGGCATAGTCCCAGTAGTCTGCAGATGAGGGAGGGAGAGTTGCAGGATGGAGAACAGATGAAGGGCTGGAGCAGAAGGGAGGGCGCCGGGCGCAGTCCCAACACTCTGCAGGGAGGGAGGGAACAGCACCGAGGAGCGCTGTGCACCTGGGGCACAGATCCGCAGCAGCAGCAGCAGCAGCGCCCACCTGGCGACACCTCCTCTGGGTTTGGGAAGAAAGCGGTGTGCAGGTCGTGGATGGCACGCCGCAAGCGCCCCCTCAGCGTGCGCACCGTCTCCGCGCCCTGGTGGGGTGGCGGTTTCAGATGGGTTGGTGGGTAACAGAGTGGGGGGAGGTGGTGTGTGGGCATGTGCACGCATGCACATACATGTGGCAGCAGCATGGCACTCGGGCTGCCCAGCGGTCGGGTACTGCTGCTTGTGGGAACAGCAGCCTGGTAGGATAGCAGGACTAGCACGGCAAGCGGTCAGCAGCTGCTGGCTCGCCACCCCCAGCCACCGCACCTGTGCCCAGTCCTCGGGTTCCAGCGCACGCAGCCGCCGCCCATCCCAGGCATACTGCTTCTGGTGCGCGCCTGCATTGGGTTGGGTTCATGGTGCATTGGCGGCAAGGGCCCGGCAGCCGTGCTCGCTTTCCCGCAGACAAGCCATGCTGCCCAACGCAGGCACAGCCTGCCATCCTCATCCCGCACCGGCAGCTCACCCTCCATCACTGCCGCCGGCACCGCCTGCAGCCCATCGGCGCTAAACTGCTTGCTGCCCGATGGTGCATGTGCTGCTGCTAATGATGCAAAGCGCAGCTGGGCTGAGGCTCGCACCGGCGGGGCTGGGGCTGCCGTGCTGCAGCCAGCGGCGGCAGCGGCGGCGGTGCGCAGAAGGCGGCGGCCGGGCTGCAGCTGCTGGCGCTGTCGCGCGCGTGTCGCATGCGGCTCCTCCAGCTCCCAGTGGCAACCAGAAGCGGTGGAGGCGGCCGCCTGGCTGCTGCGGGCCGCCGGCGCGACGCAGCCGGCGCCCCGCTCGCAGAGTCGCCAGGCCGGCCCGCCTTCTCCCGATGTCCCCATCGCGCCGCCTGCTGGCAGCTAGAGCTACTGGCGCGCTGGGTCGCACGTGGCCCGCACTGTCCAGCGCCGAGTGTCTTCTGGCTTGCTTTGTAGGCCTGGCTGGACCGGGCAACAGATGGATTGGGTAATTAACAATGAAGAGAAGCTCACAAACCATGCATGCGAGCTGGGCTGGTCCGGCGCCAACGGGGCGGCGGCAGCAGGCGCGGCAAACAGCCTGTGCTGGCACAGCTGCACTGTGCAAAGCACGCCAGCTGCTGGATAAAGCTGCACAGACCACTGCGAAAACATGTCTTCTATGTCTAGATGGGTACTCAGCACTCCCCTAGTCATCCACAGGCCCGCTCGCCGCTGCCACTGCGCCGCTGCTGGGCTCGCTGCTGGGCAGCGGCTGATACTCGGCAGCGGTGCTGGCACCCTCGGGCACAAACCGGCCGCGGCGGCGGCGCGCCGTCAGGAAGCGCCAGGCTGCGCCAGCTGGTTTCAAGAACTTGATGTAGGCTCCCTGCCCCGTCACGCCCCTGCATGCAGACAGGTCGGAAGCCGAGTTGTGAGTGAGCCGGTGCTGTGCAAGGGCAGCGCAAGGCAGCAGGCGAGGCAGCAGGAGGCCGTGCAGGTGCCTGCGACATGGCATCAAAGCAGGGCAGCAGTCAAGCAGTGCTGCAGGTCTGCCAGTCCCATGTCCAGCCGCTCACGCACCGCATGCGGGGCACCAGCCAGGCGGCCACGGCTGCCGGCTCCTCAGCAAGAATGTTGATGAACTTGGCTGCGGGTGCCGGTTGATACAACGCGGCGGCAGGAGTGGGCACCAACATGTGCAAGCGTGTGCATCCTTGCCCCCGCAATGCCAGCACATCCTGCGTGAGTCGGTGAGCGTGTCCCCCCTCCAACCAACCTGCATCAACACCCCACCCACCTGAGCGCGGGTTGGTGGCATAGCGCAGCAGCAGGTCGGTTGCCACCATGCCTGGGCTGCAGATGTGCACAGACACCTGACCGCTGCCACCGTCGGCCGCAGCTGCCTTGTTGGCTTCACGTGCCTCGGCAGCAAGGGTGGCACACAGCTGGACCAGGCCTCGCTTGCAGGCGCCATACGCAGCGTTTCCTGGAGTAGCCTGCCCACGGCTGCAGCAAGAGTAAGGCAGCAGGGGCACAGGCTGAGGGGCAGCTAGAGGCCAACAACAAGCAGTGCAGCTGGCAGTTGCCGAAACTATGCCTGCGCGTGGCGTGTGTGGCTCTTGCCAGCCAGGGGCAGGCAGGCACCCCAGCCCTGCCCCATACACTCAGCAAGACACCTGCACCAACAACTGTGCGCTGGATTGTGAATGCGCACCTGCCAGCTCCGTCCATCAGAAACACCTTGCCGCCCCCAGGCTGGCGCTGCATCTCCTTCATGGCTGCTGCAGCACACAGCAGTGGGCCTCCCAAGTTGGTTGCCACAATTGCCGCCTGCTCCTCCCCGCTGCTGGCGGCGGCGGGCGTCTTGGCTTTGGCAGACAGCGCTGCGTTGCAAACCAGAACGTCCTGCAGGCGGGTCAGCCGGGTGGGCAGGCTCAATACTTGGCAATGGCATGCACTGAGGTGGAGGCCGAGCTGTCGCAGGTAGTGGAAACCAAATGGCAAGCCAGCGTGCAGACTGGCTGCTTCATCAAAGCCCTCCCTCCCCGCTCCGCTCACAATGCGCCCCAGCTCCCGGGCGGCCTTGTCAACCAGCGCCTGCACGTCCTTGGGCTTGCTCACATCGCAGGACACAGCCACCACCGTGCGCTCAGGGAACTCCTGCAGGCCGGACAATTGCACAGCGACGAGGGTTGAAAACACTAACATATGTGATGTGATGCGATCCCTGCAGCTACTTGCCCGTCGGAGCATTCCACTGCGTCAGCCGCAGCAGCTGCTTGCACGCAATGGCGCCACTCATCCCTCCTTGCTCACAGCATCGTGCCAGGTGGATGCAAAGTACCAGGCCGATGCCTCACCCTGCGCAGCTTCAGGGCTGCATTCTCCAGGGCTGCCGCTGTGCGGCTCGACAGTACGACATCATCGCCGAGCTGAAGAAAGTGGCGGGCCAGCTCCAGGCCCAGCCCTCGGCTGCTGCCCGTTACCACCACCTGCACACCGCAAGTGCGGGTAGGTTGGGCCAGATCAAGCGTGCTGCCTACAGGCTGGCGAGCGTCCAAGCAGTGCATGGGGCCGAGGGACAAGCAGCAGAGTGCGGCGTTTGCTTGCCGCGTCGGCGGCGGCAACGGGGGTGAAGGATGGGAGCTGGCGGACCTTGAGGTTGCGGCGGCTGGTGTCGCACCGCACTGTGCGGATCCGGCGCAGCTTGAGCAGCGTCCAAACAAGCAGCAGGGCGGCCGCTGCAAGAAGGAGCGTGCGCTCAGGCAGCTCTATCGTGAGCCGCATGGCGTCAAACAAGTGCGCACGACTCAAGGAAGACTGTGCCAGGCGGATCGGAGCGATCGGCGCCTTTCGCCCCCAGCGGCGGTCTGCTGCGCCCCGCCCAGCACGCTGCTAGGGTTTGCTCTTGTCTACTCCTTGGCCTGGCCTGTCTGCAGGCAGCCGGTGATGGCAGCCGCCTGGGCATCGAGGCGGCTGTTCTTTGCACCATACCTCTGCCTCTCTGCCCCTTTCCCTGCCCCCACAGCGCATGAGGTGCTGCCTGCGGTCACTGCAGGGCTGAAGCATGCCCTGCTGCCGGCTGCAACACTTCTTTCCGAGGCAGGAGGCTTGAATCCCGTTGCCACGCGTGTTTGCATGCAAACTTCTTTGCACAGCGGCAGCATGGGATCATGCTTGAATGAAGCAGGGCATGTGCAGCGCAGAAGGCCACATCTCCAGCAGGACCACTACAGCTTGGAAGACGAGTGTAGGCGCACGTGGTGACGCAGAATTGGGGTGCAGGCGCAGGCTGTGGAGCATGGGGCCGGCGGAGCGGATGGGGAAAGCAAGCGGAGCATGCGCAATTGCCCTAACGACGGAGAGCGAGCAGACTTGAGCGCGGAACAAGAGGGAGGGAGGGTTACAGATGCTTAGGGCGCCAGTGCAGAGATGTCTTGGGGCGCCAGTTGGCTGGGCTAATGCTAGGGCGTGTTAGGCTGCTGGCCCCCGCTGCCCTAAGCGCCGCGCTGTGCAGCGTGGGCCTGGCGGCGCTCTGCGGCGGCGGCCAGGCGGTGCAGGTGGGCCTCCCAGATTTCATGGCCCACAATCAGCAGCGCGCCACAAGCTGCTGCGCATGCGGTGGCTGCCATCATCTGTGTCGCCTCGCTGCTGGCGGGCAGCTGCGCAACGCCTGCGAAGCTGAGCAGCTGCCAGCCCACCAGCAGGCCGGCGGACAGCACACACGCCACACAGAGCAGGACGACCAGACGGTCGTAGCGCTCGCGGTGGTACCAGAGCAGGCGGCGCGCCTCCGCCATGACCTGCGACAGCTGCGGCAGGCAGGCAACAGGGGGACAGTGAGCTGGGGGCATGGCCCAGCATGGAGCATACCCTGGCCCAGCCTGCCATGCTGCCGCAAGTTCCCAGCCACTCCATGCAGAACAGCAGCTCCCAGCTCACCTTCTTGCCCTGGCGCAGAGCCTCCTTCACATCCTCCTGGGCGCTGCGGACCAGCATCTGCCAGGCGGCGGCCCACACCCACTTGGCTGCGGCCAGCAGCAGCGCGACCAGCAGCAGTGCTGCGGGAGCAGCTGGCTGCCAGCTCGCCGGCAGCAGGGAGGACAGCAGAGGGTGGGCCAGGTGGCTGGGCTTGGCAGCGGCCTGTGCCGCCGGCTGGGCCTGGCTGGCTGCCGCGCTGGTGAGCGCAGCAGAAGCCACACGGCTGGGGCTGGCGCTGGCGGTTGTGTCGAGCGGCTTGATGGTGCGGCGCAGCTGTAACCCACGGGACTGTGTGCGGCACCGCCAGGCAGGCAGACCCGCAGCTGCGGCGCGAGAGACTTGCGCGGTGGGCGTGGACAGCATGGCTGCAACCAGGGTGCAGGGCCAGGAGCGTTGGGAGGTTTAAGAACAGACAGGGGAGCAGCTGCACAGGGCGCCCCTGCAGGCATGCCACGCCTTGGACGCGCCTGCTGGGCGCAGCCCGGGCTGCGCACGCTCACTTGTGGAGGCCAGAGCGCTCTCTGTGGCAAGGGCGGGTCAGGGGTGTCGCTGCTGGTAGCTCAGGTGCTGGCTGGCGTGCAGTGGGCTGCTGCGGGCGTGCTGGAGGCCTGGAGGCCTGCAGAGCAGCAAACCCAGCATCAGCCAGAAAGGACCCCTCCGCTGCGAGCGCTGGCGCCGCCTTTTGGGCAAGCCTCACGTGTTACTGTTCCCCCCTGCTTCCCAGACCTCCCGAACTTGCCCAGCTTTCCTGCTTTGGTGCCTGGGAGACGCCATGGCCGCCGCGGGCGGATTGGCGCCCTAGGGTTTGCCCCCTGGCCGTGTTCGCTCCCTGCCCGTGTACGCTCCCTGGGGCTTGTTTATTTTACACCACCTGATCAGTCATAGCCCACAAGCTCATTCAGTAGCGCCCTGAGCTGCCATAGCCCTCCTCCTGCGACCAGCCGCCCGCCGGCCCATAGCTCTCGCTGCCGCTGTACGACTGCTGTGCCGGCGCTCCGCCGCCCTGCTGCTGCTCCTGCTGCTGCTGCTCCTGCCACTGCTGCGCATTCAGGGCCTCTTGCGCCTCCCGCTCCACCTGCACATGGCCATGGGTGATGAGCAGCGGCTCAGGCCCAGCTCAGGCCAGGTAACTGGCCTACTGCACGGCTGCTGTTGTCCTGCCTGCGCACATTAGGCCCATCCCGATCAGCCCAGCACCTCGCACACCCTCATGACACAGGCGCTACCCACCCACCTGCAGCGAGACCTCCAGGAACTGGGTGCGGTCGCAGTGGGGGTACTCGCTGACCCACAGCCCCGAGTTGGGCAGATACACATCCTTGACCGCCTGCAGAGCATCGGCACAAGCATGCCTGCCAATGTGAGAGAGGGCCCGACATGACGACATGTCTGGCTGGTTGGAATGGCGTTGGAGTTGCGGCATGGCACACCACCCGAGCGGCCCACCAGGCGGTGCAGCTCGGCAAGCCAGCCATGGCCCAGCAGCCACACCTTGAACGTTTGGAAGGAGGTGTCGTTGCAGAGCACCACCAGCTCCGCGGGCTCGCCTGGCCGGATCAGCTCGTACCTGAGGGGTGGGGGAGGGCAATAGAAGTACAATGGGGCAGGGAGCAGGGACGCCGTTGGGAAACGTTGACGCGTGCGTTGCTGACGCTGCTGCCACCGGACACAAACCGCTGTCCAGGCCATCCCCGCCACCAACCACAGGCCAACCACAGCCACCACTCCCAGCAGGTTCAGCAACCCCCGCCCACCTGCTGTCGTACGGCAGGCGCATCTCGGCTTGGGCGCCACCTGGGTCCCCCACCAGCACTCGTGCCATGCGCATGGTGCTGCCCAGCAGGCCTCCCTCATCGGTGGAGGAGAAGGGGCGGGGGCGGCCCGTGGTGGCCACCTCCAGCACCTGCGTGCGCCACAAGCCGCCGTTCCTGCAGTTGGGTTGGAGACCACGATGGTGCTTGGCCAGGGTAGGGAGCAGTTGGGCACCTCGCCAGCGCAGGGACAACCCCTGCTGCATGCATGCTGAACAGCAGCCGGTGCCAAGAGCGAGGCAGCATGCACATTGGCAACGCTCGCAGGCAGCCAGTCAACCGTCCAACACAGCAGTAGCGTCCCACCTGAGCTGGCGGCGCACAGCGATGTTCTTCCGGGTGGCCAGAGCCCAAGGCCACCACAGCGGCCAGGACAGGGAGGTGGCCGCCAGCAGCGCAACCTGGGGGTGTGGGGCAGGGGAAGGAGCAGTGAGGGAGCAGTGAGGGTGATGGCAGGAGAGCGCAGGGCAGGGTGCAACAGGCCTCGACAACTCTGGGAGCGCCTGCCACCTCGGCTGCAACGAGCACCAGCAGAGACCACCAAAAGCCCAGCTCCAGCATGCACCATGTTGCAGCCAGAGCACATGCACAGCTGCCACCCGCCGCACCTTGCTGAACAGCACGGTGAGCGCGAGGGAGGCGCCCCAGCGCTGCACGCCATCTGTGGCCGTCCCCGAAAAGAACGCGGCCTGCTGGCTGGAGGGCACCACCGGCAGCACGCGCTCCAGCTCCTCTATAGGATGGGGGGCATGAGGGGGTGCCATGGCGCACAAGTCGATCGAGTGTGTGCACGGGTAGACGATGTTGATGCTGTGCTAAGAAAATGTTGAAAGACACCTGCCGGGGTCACAAAGCAAACCACCCCACACACCACACAGGGGCCCGGCGCCCCACAGCACACCCCTTGGCCCTCACCCTCGCTCAGCAGCGCGATGTCTGGCTCCGTCATCAGCCCAGCCTCGTACTCCCGGCTGTATTGCCCGCCATCTTGGACGCCTGCGTAGGCGCCTTGGCCAGCATACGCCCGCCCCCGCCAGCCGTCACTGCCGGGAGGCACCGCCTCCCCCCAGTTGTCCTCCAAGTACTCCTCATCCTCCGGCCCAAGCCCCTCCAGCTCAGCATCGTAATCAATGCCGTAGCGGGGCTGGGCGCCGTTGGCTGCCGCCGCGTATGCTGCCTGCTGCCCGCTGACCCCAGCCGCCTCCTCATCCTCGTCATCGCCGCCCGCTGCCCGCCGGCGCCGGCGCCGCAGCTCACGCTGCTGCTGCCGCAGGTCCCAGCTGCTGCCTGGGCCGGCGGCTGCCGCGGCCGCCTCCTCACGACGCAGCCGTCGGCCAGCAGAGCCGCCCGTGCTTGCGGTGCCGCCGGCCCATGACTCGGCTCCCCAGCCCCAGTCCTGGGCCGCTGCTGCTGCACGGGCGCCCTGCAGCGGGCCCCACTCCTGCGCCCAGGGGTCTGGCAGCTTGCCTGCTCCTGCCGCTGCCCCTGCCGCCCCACCTGTCTCAGCATCCTCTCGTGCCGCCTGCCGGCGGCGCAGCTGACGCAGCTCAGCCTCCACCCACGGATTCCCCTCCTGACTGGCTGCCTGCCGCTGCGCCCGCTGCTGCTGCTCCTGCTGCTCCTGCTCAGCCAGCCACTGCTGCTCCTCTGCTTGCTGCTGCTCCAGCCGTTGTTGGCGTCGCCGGCCCAACCTGCTGGTGCGAGCCTCGCTGCTGCCTGCTGCTTCAGAGCTGCGTTCGCGGCGGCGGCGCCGTGGCGCTGCATCAAACGCTGCCGCTGCATCCCAGGCCTCCTGCTGCTGCGCATCCCAAGCTGCCACCGACGGCGGCTGAGCATTACCGCCCTGCGGTTGCCAGTCCCCCTGCCATCCGTCCTCGGGCGCTGCAGCTGAGGCGCTGCCGTCGGCGCTGCTGCCTGCCAGCGGCTCGCCGTTGTCATCGTAGCCATACAGAGACTCCCGCTTGCGCCTGCCACTGTCCTCTGCAGGGCGGATGTGGGCAGAGGGGGATGAGTGACAGCCTGTAAAGAGGATCGCAGGTGGCAGCGACTGGCGCCGCTACTGCCGCCGCCGCCGCCGCTGCCGCCAGTCAGGCAGTAGCAGTTTGCAGCACCTTGCGACGCCCACCTGAGCTGGCGCTCCATCTGTAGTTTGCGTGGCAGACGTGGGAGGGCTGGGCGCGCCGCCTGGTAGTTCTACTAGTGGTCGCCGGCCTGGGCGCCGCACCAAGGCAGGCGCCGAGGGCTTGATGCATTAATATAAGCTGTCGAGGGATGTTGTGGGTCGCTAGAGGCCTCGAACGGCAGCCAGCGGCCAGGGCTCGTGCCGACCGACGGCTGCGTGCGTCTTGACGGTACTAGCGCTGCTCGGTAAAGTTTGCTGCCGAGGCTAACCAAGTAAACGCCGCTTGCAAGGCCGATGGCGCACTGGTCTGCCAGTGCTGACATGTCCTGAGCCCTGCCGGCGTGCCAGTGCGCATGCAGGGAGCTCCTACCCCTGAGCAAGTCTATTCAGCATCGTTTGCATTCACCAACACGCTCCCAGCCTACTCCAGCCGCCACTGGCCATTGCTCCGGCGGGCGAGCAGGCGCCCCGCACGGCTTCGCCTCTCCAAATAGCCCAACGCCTAGGTTGAAGTGCATTGCATATTGTAGCTTGGCGGCCAACCCTCGGCAGCAGACATGCAGCGCGGCGGAAAGCGCAAGGTGAGGGCTCTGCCGCTGCCCTGTCGCTGCACGTATGATATGATGGCGCATGCCCTGGAGGCCGGATGCACACGGCAGCTTCACCCGCCGCTGCCGCTCACCGCTCACTGCCCCACCACCTGCACCGCTCCTTGCAGTCGCCCTTTGTGGGCGGCAGCCAGCCTGCGGCCGACGGCATCCTGTACAGCCGCTACAACGACATGTCCGCTGTGCTGCTGGATGGCGAAGTGGCGCCCAGCCCTGCCGCCGCTCCTGCCTCCGGCAAGAAAGAGCGCAAGGAGAAGCGGCGGCGGGAGGAGGGCAAGGCAGCAGAGCAGCAGCCTGAGGCTGCGGCACAGCCTGCGCCTGCCGCCGCCAATGGCACTGCCGAGCCGGCGGCAGAGGGGCAGAAGCAGCGGAAGAAGCCGCGGTGGAGCGAGGAGCAGAAGGCGGCGGCGCGGGCCGAGCGCGAGGCAGCAACAGCCGCCAAAAAGGCGGCTCGCAAGGCCGCGGCAGGCGGCGCTGATGCCACCACCCCGGCTGCCGACCAGCCCGCAGCGCAGCCGGCAGAGGGCGACGCGGCAACTGGCGCTGCTGCGGACGGCGAGGGTGCTGCTGAGGGCAAGAAGAAGAGCAAGAAGGAGAAGAAGGCCAAGGGGCCGGTGAAGCTGGCGCCTGAGGAGCGGGTGTCTGGGCCGGGCAACGCCGAGGAGGCACAGCGCATGCGCCAGGCTCTTGGTGAGGCACAGTGCAGGGGCCAGCTGGGCAGTTGAGATAGGGAAGACTTGGGGTGGCGTGGGGGATGTGCAGCCGGCCTTGGTGCCGTGACTCGCGTGCAGGCCAACCAGTGCTGACGCCACTGGCTGGAGCCGCAGCGAAGATTCTCATACCTAGCAAATATACCAGGATGCTGACCCTGCGCTCCCTTGCCTGCTCTGTTGGTGCAGGCTTCACGGCGCCTGCCGCCCCTGTGCAGCAGCCCGCGGCCGGCAGCACCTTTGCGTTCGGTTTTGGCAGCGACGGCGCTGCGGCAGCCGAGGCGCAGGCCGACAGCAGCAGCGGCGATGACAGCAGCACACAAGATGAGGACAGCGGCAGCAGCAGCAGCGATGAGGAGGAGCAGCAGGAGGCCAAGACGCCGGCAGCAGCCAAGGCGGCCAGCAGCGATAGCGAGGAGAGCAGTGATGAGGACGACAGTAGCAGCAGTGACGACGAGGATGACAGCAGCAGTGATGAGGAGGAGGCACAGCCTGCCGCGGCCAAGCCTGCGCCCAAGCAGGCAGACAGCAGCGACAGCAGCAGCAGCAGCGAGGATGAGGATAGTGACGATGACGAGGAGGGCGGCAAGGCGGCAGCTGGTAGTGACAGCAGCAGCAGCAGCAGCAGCTCTTCATCGGACAGCGAGGACGAGGCGCCGCAGCGGCAGAATGGCGATGCCGAGTTTGTGCCGCGCCGCGTGTACATTGGAGGCATGCCTTACGGCTACACAGAGGACCAGGTGGGGAGCAGGGGCACTACTTGGAGCCATGCAGTTGTTTGTCATGCAGCAGCACCCAGCTAGCAATGGAGGGCATGCTTTGATGCTGCCCTGTGGCTGGCATCGCTGCCCGTGCCCCGCGGTTTGCAGCCCCGTCTTCAAGCATGCGCTGTGGCTCAACAGCCTCGCCCTCTGCCTCCATTAATGATCGGTGCAGCTGTGGGAGTACTGGGGCTACTGCGGCGAGATTGAGTCGCTGGACATGATGACCTTCCCCGACACCGGCCGCTTCCGTGGCATCGTCTTCATCACCTTCAAAACGGTGAGGCTGGGCTGCGCTGTCGCCTGTGACGGGTACAACTTGGCCGGCTGCTGGTTTTCGCAGGGGGCTCGGCTGCGCGGGCCACTGTCCATGGCTGGAATTTGAGCTGCACCGCTCCGCATCACCCTCAGCCCCTGCCCTGACTCCTGCCATCACTGCTCCCTCCCAACCTCTGCGCAGGAGGAGGGCTACGAGAAGGCGCTGGCATGCAATGGCGAGCAGTGCGATGGCCAGACGCTCAAGGTGGTCAAGTGCCGGCCCTCACCAAAGGAGCGTGCCGCGATGCAGGCGGCGCGGCAGGCGCAGCCGGCACAGCAGACTGTGCAGCAGGAGCAGCATGTGCAGCAGCCTGCACCGCAGCGGCAGCAGTATGCACCTCCGCCGCGGTACGAAGAGCAGGCGGCAGAGCAGCCTGCGCGGCAGCAATGGCAGCAGCGCGAGCGTGCGCTGCGCGCTGACGGCGGCGCTGCTGAGGGCGGCGACGGCGGGCAGCGGCGGCAGCACAGTGGCCCAGCACCCAAGACGCCAGGCTACCATGTGGCGTATGTGGGTGAGTGGCTCTGCTCTGGATGGCTGGCATGTGATTCCTGCAGGGTGCGGGCACCATCCTGTGACTCTGCTGCTCAGCGCAGCAGCCCGGCCACATCGCCTGGCGTGGCTTGCCGCGTTTCTGCACATCTGCACGCTCCGCTGACCTGCCGCCGCTACTGCCATGCACCTGCGCTGCAGGCAATGTGGCTTACGAGGCAGATGACAAGGCCATTGCGCGCCTGTTTGAGCCCTGCGGCGTCATCAAGGTGCGATGTGGTTGAGACAACTGCACGGCATGCAGCGCTGCCGGAGCTGCGTGGCATCTCTGGCCGCTCAAGGGTAGCTGCCTGCTTGAGGCACACGCTCAGCCAGCATGTCCTCACCCGCCCCTAACTGCACCCTGCCCGCAGGTGCGGCTGCACACCGACAAGGACACAGGGCGGCCCAAGGGCTTTGCACACGTGCACTTCAGGTGTGCATGGGCCCAAACAGGGCATTTTGCTGGGCTCCTCATGAGCCGAGGTTGCACCGTGGCGCTTGCACCGTGGCGGTGGGTGGTTGAAGCTGCGCAGGCTTGGAAGTTGCATAGAGCGGCAGTGCACGCCCACAATCAGGTAGGGCCCCAGCCCCCGTCAGTGGCTGGGTGACCCGTTCACCCGTGGGCAGAGCGACTTGCTGCGGAACGAGACCCGAACGCCCCCCGACATGGGCACTAGGGACGCATGACCCCAGCACATCCCTCCTTGCACCTTTCTAGTTCTCTGTTGCTGACCCGCTGCCACGCACGTTGCACTGGAAGCACACCTGCGCACCATGCAGCACTGACCTGTGCTGCCTGTTCTGCCAACCACCTTTGTTCTTTCGCTCTTTGCTTTTTCAGGGACGAGGCTGGGCTGGACCAGGCCATGTCACTGGATGGCACTGCCTTGCTGGGCCGCCGCATCCGGGTCGGCTATGCACAGCCCAAGAAGGAGCAGTCGGCTGCGGCGTGAGGGGCTGTCATGTGTGCGTGCCTGTTGGCTGGATCCTTCCCCCTGCCAGTATCCTTCCCCTGCCACGAGCCTTACAACCCTGCTAGTGTAGAATGCAACAACCACACACGTGCTATGGTACACAAACGCGTTGCAAACAAATTGGCAAGGAAGTGAGAGTGCATCACCAGGCTTAGCATGCAGCAGATCAAGAGATGTCCTGACGCAGCCCATCACTGGGCTGGGCTTACGGTGCAAGGAAATCACGGTCCTGGGAACGCCAGCAGGTGCTGCGCAGCACCCTCAGCAGCGCATTGGCAGATGAATCATGCAAAGCTATTGTACAACCACTGGCCAGCCAGCCTGCTTCTCTCCTCACTCCATGTCGCCGCCATGTGCCAGCAGGTCAAGGTCTCGCTCCATGGACAGCGTGCTGCTGGTCAGCAGCATGCCAGCCCCCAAGCCGTGCTGGCCGCAGGCGGGATCCCTGCCGCCCGCGGCTGCGGCTGCGGGCGCCTGAGGCACGAAGCCGCCTGGAGCTGCGTCATGCCACACAGGCATACCGCCCGGGTCTCCCAGGGGCAGGCTGGCTGCAGCATCACCCAGAGCAGCCACAGCCAGGGTTGCAGGGTCCAGTGCGGCTGCGCTGCCCAGGTTGGGCATGCATGGCAGCTGGTGGCTGCTGGGCCGCCTCAGGGGGTGCGGCGGAGGCTGGTGCTGTGCGTGCTGCGCTGCTGGCATGCCGTACTGGGCAGCAGGGAGCTGGGGGGCTGCTTCCCCTGCTGCTGTAGTGGGTGGGCGGGGGGAGTGAGCGGAGGTGTAGGAGGCGGCCGGCGCAGGTGGGGCTGCTGGCATCGAACCTGCTGGCATCGCACCCCAATGCCCGCATTCCATTGGAGGCAGCCCTGCTGCCGCCGCAGCTGCGTCTGGCGGCAGCAGAGGCATGCCGCCCGCTGCCCAGGCTGCAGCTGCCACTGCCTGCTGGTGCTGCAGGGCGGCAAACTCGGCAGCGGCTGCCATGGCTGCCGGGTCCACCCAGCCAGGGAAGGGCGGCTGGGGCCCAAACATGGGGCAGGCGGGCATGGGCGGCCTAACCGCAAAGCCGCCAGGGCCGGCTGGTGTTGGGCTGTTGGGCGGCACGCTGGGGAAAGCGGGCGCCGGCATGCCCCTCATGCCTCCCTGCCCGCCTGCCGCGCCTGCGCCGCCGCTATCTCCGCTGCCCATGGCTTCAATCTCGACGTCTCCCAGCACCAGGCGGGAGCCGGGCGGCAGCTGCAAGGGAGGGTCGGGGTGGGGGCAGAGGCACAGCAGGAAGTACGGTTGGTGCAAGGGAGAGTCGGAGTCGGGGGCGACTGGTGGTAGGGCACTTGACGCATCTCAATTTGTCGGTCACACCTGGCTGCATCAAACAGGCGGCCATGTCATGCTGAGGCAGAAGCCACCCTCCAAGGCAGCGAACACCCACCCGGATCAGCGTCTGCGGCGAATCCGCTGGGCGGCCGCCGCTGCCGCCAGTAGACGCTGCCCGAGGGGAGGTGGGGGCGCTGAAGCAGCGCCTGCTGGCGTCGCCGGCACTGCCGGGCATGCCGCCGCTGCGCAGCGCTGCCACGCTGGGGTGCAGCAGCTGCGGTTGGATGGCCTGCACCTGCAGGGGGTGCTGCGGGTACAGCGGCTGCTGGGCTGGCGGCCAGCCGTAGGGCTGGGCAGCCGCTGCTGCAGCTGCTGCGATCGGGGAGGGGGGGCTGGGCGAGGTGCCCAGGGCGATGTCCTGCATTGAATGGGGGTGGAGGCAGGGACGGACTTCAAGATGGTTATATGCGTTTCAGCGTTGTGTGCACTATGTCATGACTCAAGCTGGCAAGGCGACTGAAGCTGGCGAGCGCAACGGCAGCGCACCTGCAGCGGGCGAGGGGTTGCCGGCGGCGCATCCCCCACCACCGCTGCCTCGGTGCCCTCCATTGGTGCGGGCCCGGCCTGCCTAGCTGACGAGGCCCACACGGGCGCAGCCGTGACGTAAACTGGGGCGGCAGCACCTTCACCGGGCGCTGCCGCCGCGCCGGGCGGCGGCCCCTCGGCGCGCCGCTTTTGCCCACACTGGCGCATAGCAGCAGGCGTTGCAGCGCTTGTGTATTAATCAGGGGGACAGTGTGAACAGGGAGCAGTCTATCATTGGGAAGGTGCATGCACTGGAGCAGATGCACGCCTGCTTCCAGCTGGCGGCAGAGGAGCGGCGGCCAGGCCATGGTGGACCGGCGCCATTGCAAGTTGCCTCGAACCTCGGCCGCTTGCTGCATACCATTCAAGTGCTCAGCAGAACGGGAGAGGTTTGGTGTTCAGTTTCTTAGCGAGCCCACGGGAGCTCTAAGCCGTCCAGCCATGGCCTCCGGCCCTCTCATCCCACTCTCGGATGGCAAGGTGGCTGAGGACAGCAGGGCAGAGGACGAGGAGGAGATGAGGCGCCTGCGGGCGGCGGGCGGCAAGACCTCCCGGGTGGGTGGGCGGCGCAGCGGCCTCCCGCCAATGGTCTGCTCTTGCGTGTCGTCAGCAAGCGCCTCGCCCCTTGGGAATTGCGAGGTGGGGCCGTGCTCCCGCCGTACACTTCTTAGTGCCTGCCCGGCTTCTGCCCCTCCTTCCTCACAGACCGCCAAGCGCCAGGCGTACCTGGAAGCCGCTGCCGGAGCAGGAGCGGCCGAGGAGGATCCAGAGCTGCGGGCTGAGCTGGATGCAGCTGCAGTGCCGGCGTGAGCACAGCGCTTCAGGTGTTTTGAGTGTGTTCCCTCGGCCCTCGGCTGCTTCGATGCCAGGCTGGCTCGCACATGCATGTGGTCCAACTCAGCCGCTTGATACAATTCGATACCGCTCTGCAGGCCCACCGCGGGCCGCCTGGTGGTGGCAGATGACGACTTGCTGGAGAGCGAGGGCAACCCATGGAGCCACAGCGCGCCACCGCGCCCCACACAGGCAGGCCGAGGGCAAGGCGTGCTGTCAATCGGGCTGACAGGCATGCGGCACCCTGTTGCTCCCAAAGCTGGTGCCCTGCTTGCCACTGCCAACCGCCTGCACATTATGTGCCCTTGTGTTGCAGGAGTAGAAAGAGGCGCAGCCAGGGCCATAGCTGAGTGCACTCAGGGCACAGAAGAACGGAGATTGTGACAGGGCAACCGATCAAAGGGCCACGAAAGCCAGACCTGCATCCAGCAGGTGCTGCCGCGCTCAGCCGCGCTCGGCCCAGAATGCACGCCGGGCGCAGGCGTTCATCTCGGAGTTAGCATACCACGCAAACGCGACTGCAGCAGGGATCGTGGAGATGAGGCAGATGCACATCAGGCAGCGGCGCCGGCCAGGGAATACAAGTGAGGCCCTGCATGCGTGGATTGCAGGCGCCCCAGCCAGAAGACCTTGTGCAAGCTGCGCCAATCCAACAATACTTGCTTGCAGCTGTGAATTCCCCACTCACACAGCGCTGGCATCACAATGCTCGCTGCTCGGATGACGGGAGGCACGGCGCGCAGGGAGGGCTGCAGCTGCTGCGCGGCGAACTGCGCAGCAGCACTGCCGCCGCCCCACATTCCAGCCCCTGCGCTAGTTGGTATGATAGGAATCCAGGGCAAGAGTGAAATGGACTGAGCACAGCGAGATGGCCGCGGACCTGGCGTGAAAGCGGCCCAGCGGTCACCGCCGCGGCTGCCGCCCCTCCCCACCAGGACTTTGGCGCCCCTCAGCTCACGCCCCACTGACCTAGGGCGCCTGCTTTCACGGCCTCCTGCACGCAATTGCGCTCTGCCACAGGTTTGGCAGCAATCTCGGCCGTCGGCATCGTTTCAAGCTGCCCGTGGCTTGCCTTGCTGCCAAACTGCTCCAAAAGATGACGATCGTTACAGCAGGTCGTGAGTCCAAGGATTCGACGGCTGAGGACTTCAAGGGGCAGCATCGGCGCTGCCGGTCTCATGCGGTTGATCAAATGAGTGGGCGGCTGCGTTGGGGCAGTGGGGCTGACAAAAACAATCAGATCGCTAATGGCGACAGGCTAATGGTGGCAGACATGCATGTGTGAAGGTAACAGAAACAGCCAGGGGAGGTGCATGCGTGGGGATTATGGTGGAGGGAGGCAGGCAGTGCCGATGAGGCGCTTCTCCCGGATGTAGTGGGTTCATTTAGTTTGCTCGTGGTCAGAAACTGTGCACAGGTGTTTGGAAACGCTGGTGGTGTCAGACAAAGGTGGTGTCCTGGTAGGCTTCCAGCACAAGCTCTCGCTCCAGCAGGCGGCTGGCGGGGCCCTGAGGCTTCCGCGTCACGGGCAGCCGCGCACGCGCCGCCTCCACTGCTTCACCAGCCAGGACCCCTGGCGGCAGGCGCAGCCGGCTGCGGGCAGCCGCTGGGCTGGTGCTGGTGCTGCCACCGCTGCTGGTGCTGCTGCCTCCTGCAGGCTCTGGGCCGCTGGCCTCCTGTGCCTGGCGGCCCCGCCGCCCACGAGTCTCTGTGTATGGCAGCTGCAGGTGCTCAGCAAGCTTCTGGGTGCCGCCGCAGCGCGCGATAGCAGCGTGCAGGTCGCCCCGACCAGCCTCCACCAGCTCCTGCCAGGGGGGCCACAGGCACAGAGGCAGGCAGATTTCAGTTCAGTTGAACGGGCAGGTCGATGTGCAGCAGCGGGCTGGAATGCTGGCTCAACCATACTGCTGCCACAATCAAGCCGCAATACAACCAGGCCCCATGCCCCCCCACCAGCACGAACTGCCCCTCCCCACCTGCTTGGTGGGCACCCGCCGCTCCCAGCCACGGGCCTCGATGAGCTGCATCAGCGCCTGACCCACCCGCACCACAGCAGGCTGCGGCGGCTGCGCCAGCCCCGCCCAGCGACGGCTGCTGCTGCTGTGAGCCAGGCTGCCGGCCAGGCTGCTGCCTTCACCAGGACCGGTGCCTGCACTGCCGCCGGCATCCCCATTGGTGGCACTTCCGGTGATGCTGCCAGGTGGGTAGCTCAGGATGTGGGCTGCTCCCTCGTGCTGCCGCCCCTCGTGCAGCACAAAGCGCCGCTGCGGGGCCTGCTCCGCCGGGTCGTCCTGGCCTTCCGCTCCCTCCTCCTCCTGCTGCTCTTGCTGCAGCGTCGCGGGCTGCGCTTGCTGTGCTGCCGCGCTTTGTGAGTCGGTATGCTGCTGCCGCCGCTGCTGCTCGGCCTCCAGCAGGTGGGCGAACACAGGCACTCCCCCAAGCTTCAGCACGGCGGTTGCCAGGTCAGCGCGGCCGCCCTCCTGCAGCTGCCGCAGCGTGGGCATGGCCAGCGGTCCGGCCGGCTGCTCCGCTTCGTCGCTGCCACTGCCTGCATCTTGCTGCTCCTGCTGCTCCTGCTGCCGAGCAGTCACAAACTCCAGCAGCTGCTGCACCACCGCAGCCTCGCTGGGCAGCTTGCCCCGCCGCACACCCCAGCCCAGGCGGTTGGCAACCACCAGGCTGCCGCCATGCAGACGGATGCCGCCAATCAGGTCGGCACGCCCGCCTGCTCGTAACTCCTGCTGGGTGGGCAGGAATGTGCCCGGCTGTGGGCTGCTGCCGTTGCTGCCGCTGCTGCCTGCTGCTGCGTCCTCTGCCTGCTGTGCTGCTGGCCGGCCCAGCTCACCCTCCCGCTCCTGCTGCTGCTCCATAAACTGCCGCAGCTCCTCTGCCAGGGTATCGAAGTCCAGCCAGTGGCCGTTGGGCATGCGGCCAGACGCCAGCGGCAGCCCCATGCGCTCAGCAAACACTGCGGGCAGGACGACATTGCAGGACAACTGGTAAGCGCGGGCTCCAACCCAGGGAGGGATTACGATCCCGTTTTCTTCACTGCGCAGCTCCAATGATTGATTGTGAACCACCGATGACATTCCTCACCACCCCTTCCCAAGCACAGCACCTGCCAGGCCTCCGTGGCTGTCGATGCGGGCCGACAGCGTGTTAGCGCCGCTGCGCCGCAGCTCCTGCTGGGTGGGCATGCGGTCGCACACGCCCTGCCGCTCCATCCACTTGCTGCACGTGCGGGTGGAAGGGCAAAGGCCAGGTGCTGTCAACTTGCTGAGCTTGGTGAGGAGGGTGAGCCATGTGGCAGCACAGTATGCAGCGGCGCACATGCTCTGGCCCATGCCCAGGTGCGCTGCTACTCAATGCCAACCAAGCAGGCCAGCTTTGCATGCCTGAGCTCGTGCTGCACGTTGTCAGGGCTGCTCCAGTAGCCGCGCTGGCTGGCGGGGTCCTGAGGCCGCGGGCGGCGCACCATCACCATGCGCCCGCCCACATCCCGCACCGTCCACAGCGGGCGGTGCGAGACACTGCTGCTACTGCTGCTGGAGGTGATGGCGTTGCTGGTGCTGGTGCTGCTGTTGCTGGGGCGGTCGGCGCTGCTGCTGGTGCTATTGCCGGCACCGGCGCGGCTGCTTGCCTGTTGGCCCTCTGCATCGTCCTCTTCCTGCTGGTGCTGCCGCCGCCGCCGCCCCTGCTGCTGCTCTTCATCATCTGACAGGCCAGGCTCCACCCAAGTGGGGCGCGGCCAGCCCTTGATGTGTGCCGCCCAGTCTGGGTGCAGCGCGCCGGCCGGTGCATTTGCTGCACCCTCCACTGCACCCTGCCCTCGCCGCGCCGGCGATCCACCCATGCCCTGCTGCAGCTGCGCCGTCCGCTGTGCCGCCTGCTGCTGCTGCCACAGCGCCAGCTGGGCGGGTGCCAGCTGGCAGTGAATCAGTGCGCTCAATGCATGGTGGCTGGTGGGGTCCATCAGCGGGCATTGCAGCGATTGTGCCAGCGCGACGCGCAGCGGCAGCGCGCCCAGGCCGCTGCCACACCTGCAGGGTAGGAGCGGACACATAATGTATAGCGTACAAAAAGCAGCCCCATATGCAGTTGAAGCACCTACTTTTTGTCACCATTGTGCCTGTGCAAGGCCTGCTTTGTGCCTCCTGGCACATGCCCACCAGGCACATGATGCTGCCCTCAGTCTGCACCCTCCCTCCCTCCCTTGCCCCTCCCCTGCCCCTCACCTGGCCTGCAGCTTCAGCAGGTAGGACAGCAGGCCGCGGCAGCCCAGCGCAATCTCGTGCACCGTGCGCCGCAGCGAGGCCTGGGCCACCGCCGCGTTCAGCACTCCATAGAAAGGGTCGGGGATGTCATCAGCCACCTGTGGATGCAGGAAGGAGCAACGGTTGGTGACTGTGCGCTGCGCTGTGTGTGATGTTCGCTTGTCTTGCTGGCAATGCAGGCCCTGCTGCAGGCAAAACTAGGCACTGCGCAGCAGCTGCTGCCGAACGCTTAAGCTAGCCCAGTACCCCAGTGGCGACAATGCATGCATGCGCTTGTTCAAAGTCCACCCTACAGCGCAGCTCACCAGCAGGCAGCGGTCGTGCAGCACCAGCTGGCCCGCCCGTGCAAAGTGGTTGAGGCGGTGCACGCGCGTCAGGTAGGCGCCCCCAGGGTTGAGCCGCTCCAGCACAGACACCTGGTGGGCGCAGGCAGGGCAGGGCTCATCCAGGGTGTTGGGCCCCACTCACGCACTCCCCTGAAAGCAACTCCGGATGCCCTGGGTGGGCCTGCCTCGCCCCAGCCAGCCATGTTCCTGCACTACCGCCAACATCAGCTGCTCTCAGCGCACGACTTGCCACCCCAGCAGGCCTCACCTCCCGCACCACCTCCGCTCGGTCGTAAGCATCCATGACCACAATCAAGTCGTAGTTGACTGTGTCCCGCATCTCGTCAAACTCCACGGCACGGCGCTGCAGGGAGCAGTGCAGGAGGGGCAGCCAAACCACGGCATGTGTTGGGACGTGAGGGAAAGGAGCAGCGGACGTGTTGGCAGGCACACCGGGGACTGCTGCTGGCTGCACCCCATTCAACCGACACCAGGCGTAGCCTGGCAGCCTTTCTGCAAGGCTGGCGACTCTGTACTGAGCAGCAGCCCACGCACCGGCTGCAGTGGGATGCCCATCTCCCGTGCAATCTGCACCACCCGCTCGTCGTGCCCGCCTGCCACCGGCGGCCCAATTGATGCCGAATGCACCTCCGCATCCAGGCCCCGGCCAGGCAGCTTGCTGCAGGGGAGAAAGGCATGGCAGCAGCGAGGTTGCACACACATGTTGGTAAGCAGCATGGCATGCGGCAGCAGGCCAGGCGGATGCGCACACCACAACTGCTGCACAATTATCTGCAGCACTGGCCACCGCACACAACACCCACGCAGTGTGAACCCCCACGCCCGTTCTGGCCACCCACCGCAGCATTCCCGCCAACAGCGCCTGCGCCAGCACCGCACGGCAGCTGCAGCCGTCATCCAGGAACAGGATGCGGGCTGTGGGGGACTGCCGCCGCTGGCGGGCCGCCTCTGCAGAGTACGGCGCCGCACGGAACACGGGAACCAGCGGTGGCCGCTGCCCCTCGCTGCCACCGCCGCCTCCCACTTGCGCGCTGCCGCTGCGCGGCTTGGACGATGTTGGCCCTTCTGCGGGCGCACCCTCACGCGGCGGGTTGCGCAGCCGCCACAGGCGACTGGAGCCCGCTGGCGGCAGGGTGGCTGCCCCGGTGCCAAAGCCGGTTGGCACAGGGAACCCGGTGGTGCTCAGTATGGCTTCCTGCAGCACACTTGGAGGGTGGGTCCCCTAAGCGGACATGCAGCAAGCTGCGCTGTGCGCACTGAAGGGGCAACAAATGCCCCTCCTCCATCCTGCTTCCCATCGACTCAGCGACCCACCTGCCACCGCCGCTGCTCGACTGCGCGCGGCCAGTCGCAGGAAGGCCCCTGCACCTGCTGCACCTGGCTGCCCGAAACAATGTCATACTCGGGCTTGGTCTGCGGCTGTGGCTGCTGCTGGGGCTGCTGTTGGGCCGCGCCGCCGCCGCTGCCACTGCTGCCTGCCGCCGCCGCCCGCCGCCGGCGAGGAGCAGGGTGAGCCTGGCGCTGCTGCGGCAAGCTGCTCCGGCGTCCGCCGCTTGGCACAAGGGCTGCTGACGGCATGGCGCAGCAGCGACGCCGAGCCTCGGGACACCCGCGCTTACGGCTGCCCCTGCGCTGGTCCGGGGCGATCAGCGCGCATTTTACTGCTTGATGAAGCGCTGGCGGGCGCACAAGCGGGCCCTGCCCGTCAGTGCAAAGAACGGCTGCTTGCAGGCGTTCTGTGCTGGCTGCTCAGGTGCTCAGTTGCGTAGATCTGCGCTGATGGTGAGAGCAGCCGTGCCCCGACCCACCAGATGCGCCGCAGCATGCTGCCGCCGCTGCGCCCGACCCTCCACGTCATCGCCTGGTCGGTGCACCTGGCCGGTGGCAAGGCCCATGATTCCCACTGCGCTACTTGCTTTACACGCATGCACAATCCACCATCACTCTCTAGGGGACACGCCTCACAGGTAATCAGCAAGCGGGTTGAGGTGCAGCACAGGCGTCTTGGCGGCCGACAGCCCCTCACCGCCGCCTGCTGCTGCCGCTGCGCTGCCGGGCAGGCGTGCGCTGGGGTAGGCAGCGATGAGGCTCTGTGGCTGAGGCGTGGCCTCGCTTGCCAGCTGCTGGACCTCTGCCTCTGCAGCGGCGCTGATGCGGCGGATGGAGTAGTCGCCCTGTTGGGCGGTGGGGGCGGCAAGCGATGGGAGGTTGGATGAGCGACAGCCCAATGCTCTCATACAGCCTGGCTCCTTGAAATGGCATCTTCCGTGAGCATGAGACTCACAACGCTACATCAAAGCCAGCCAAGTGTTCGCCACCCTGTGCAGGCCCTGACCTGCAGCTCCAGCAACCCCGGGGGTGGCGTCTTCTGCGCCGCCAGCGGTGTGCCAAGCTCAGCGCCAGTGCCAGCGGCCGCCATATACTCCGTGCCGTCGCTGCAAAGGGCCCATTGAGAGCAGCTCAACGGTTGCGAGCGATCAAAGTGGAGCAAAAAGGAGCAAGGGTGCTGTGGAAGGCAGCGGGCAGCACAGCAGAGGCAAACCAACTTGTACTCCGCGCCGCTGGGCGGGCTCACCTGAAGGAGCGCAGCTCGTAGCGGCCCTGCAGGCTCAACTCCCCTGGTGTCGGTGCATCTGCCAGCTGGGCAGAGGGGCTCAGCGACCCAAAGTCTGGCTGCGGCGTGCCCGCATAGCTGAGGGAAGAGCGCAGGGCCGAGCCGGGGCCGCCGCCCAGGCTGCGGGCCGCAGACCCGATGCCGTAGCCAGGGGTGGGCGCATCGGACAATGCTGTGCCTAGTGGGCTGGAGCCTCCCAGCTGCTGCTGCTGCTGCTGCACTTGCCACGCCAGGCCGCCTGGGGTGGCTGCCGCCGACAGGCCGCTGGGGCTCAGTGGCTGGTGCAGCAGGCCGCCGCCAGGGGTCGTCCAGCGGCTGATGCCAGACAGGGGCGTGGAGCCGGCGGCAAAGCCGGAGGCTGGGGTGAGCGGGGACTGCTGCTCGGGCACTGCTGTAGACGCTGTGCTGGAGGCCTTGCCGCCGCTGGCTTGTGCGGGGCTGGCCTGCTGGTAGGGGCTGTATGGGCTGGCTGCATACGGGCTGCGCTGGTAGGGGCTCTCCCCTGCCTCAGGCACCGTCTCCAGCAGGCCGTTGGTGTGCAGCGAGAAGGCTGCAAACGAGTCACGCAGCGGCGCCAGCGCCGTGCCTCCCAGGTTGGTGGGGGCTGCTTGCTCTGCCACGCTGCTGCGCCCTGCCGCTGCCGCTGCCGCCAGCCGGGCACTAAGCGGCTCGCGTGCCGGCGGCACCGGCAGGTTGTAGTGCTGCTGCAGGTCGCCGGTGCTGCCGCCCGGGGCCCCAGAGCGCATGAAGGCCTCTGCCACGCCCGCCGACAGCTGCATCTGCTGCTGGCGCGGCATGCCGTACAGCTGCTGGCGGATGGGGGAGCTGCAAGTGTGTGGGCGGGCGGACGGGAGGCAGGAGAGCTTTGACATTTTGCAAGTCGTGTTGGCGGCCATCCAGGCGCAGCAACACGTAGCAGCTTTCAGCCCATCCTGCCCAGCTGTGCATGGCCCACCTGAGCAGCGAGTTGTACGGCGAGCCGGCCCGGGAGGGCAGCGGGTCCAGCGCCGCGCCCTCCGTGATCTCAAACATGGTACGCAGCGTCTCCTGCAGGGCGGAGGTTGCAGGACATTTGCGGGATGAATTTGGTCATGGAGAGTGAGCTGAGACGCTAGCACCAGTGCTCCATCACCTCACAAGACAAGCCAGCAGCACCACATCGATTGCCGCTGTGCAGTCGCACGCAGCGCCGCACCTGCATGTCATCGTCAAACGACTCCCAGTACCAATGGCGGAAGAGGCGGAAGGCCACGCGCTTGCGGATGAGGCAGCGCTTCAGGTTGTCCTCTGCCTCCCGACGTTCCGCAAGCAGGCGGCGCCAGTGGGCCAGCGCAGCCGCCTTGCGGTGCGCGTCCCAGCGCTGCAGGGCAGCGGGCAGGTGGGATGCGAACTCTAACTGTGAACTGAATGCCAGCATGCCTGCTGCGATGCGTTCGTCTGGGACTGCCAAGCAATTGCTGATTGATTGAGCACAGCTCCCATGCTCCAAACAGCGCACCTGGATGAAGCGGACGATGGCGGTGCGGCGCACACGGCGCTCCTGCGCCGCTGCCCGCCAGCTCAGCAGCGCAGCGTGCAGGACGCGGCGGGCCATGCGGTGCACCATCAGCTCCACTGCCTCGCGGTTGTGGGCGCGGCGCTGTCCGGGGGAGCCCCAAAGGGAGGCAGGCTAGGGTCAGTGAGTTGACTTTGACTCCGCTGAGGCGGCTCTCCTCCATGCAACCACAGGACAGAAAGCCCAGCATCTCTGCTCACCCCAGCCCCTGCCCTGCCACCAGCCACACCTGCGCATGCAGCTGCAGAGCAAACAGCGCCTTGGACTGCAGCAAGGCAGCGCGCCGCTCCACACAGACGCGCAGCAGGTGGTCCCGCCGCTCGGCAGCCACTTGGGTGGCGCCCCACCAGGCTGCCAGTGCATGCCGGCGCACCACGGCGCCCTCTGCTGTCACCTTGGCATCCACTGCCGCCCGGGCGGCAGCCAGCGTGGCAGTGTGGCCCCGCCAAGCCACAAAGGCAGCAGCTAGCAAGCGCCGGGAGTGGCGGGCAGCCAGGCGGCGCTCAGCCAGTGCCAGCCGTGCCTGCTCTGCCTGCTGCTCCTCCACGGCAGCCCGCCACGCCCGCCAAGCTTGCTGCTGCCGCAGCAGTGACAGCTTGCGCACCGCACGCTGCAGCTGCGCCTGTCGCTGCCGCTTGTGCTGCACCAGCGCACGCCAGTAGCGCAACACATTGGCCTGCATCCATGCGGCACGCCGCTCCACCATTGCCATCAGGGCCATCTGCTGCTCCGCATGGCCAGCGGCCCATGCCGCCCAGCCGACAAAGCAGTCCTGCAGCAGCGCTCCATCTTGGGCAGCACCCAGCTGCTCAGCCTGCTGGCGCGCAGCAGCAAGGTCTGCGGTGTGCTGCTGCCAGCCAGCGAAGGCTGCCGCCAGCCGGATGCGGGCAATGCGTCTGCAGAATTGAGCATAAGGAGGCAAGCAGGATCAGCATGTTTGCAAACAGAGTTTAAGCACCAAACAGCAACGCTTGTAAAAGGCCATTGGCAGTACAAAAAAATGCTGCTCGCCAGCACATGCAGCCCTGCCTCCACCACGCACCTCTGTCCCCAGGCCACAAGCCGGCGCTCCGCCGCCGCCTCAGCTGCCTGGTGCCGCCACACCTCAAAGGCCCAGCTCAAGCGCATCTGTGAGAGGCGCTGCATGCAGCCTGCCAGCCGCCTGCGCTGCTCCTGCTCCTGCTCCACCTGTGACCGCCAGGCTGCCAGGCAAGACTGCAGGCGGCCCCTCGCAAACCGCCGGCGAGCGGCTGCCACCAGCTGGCTCTCGCTCGTGCTCAGTGCTGCCTGCGCCCGCCAGCCGCTGAAGGCCTCCTGCACTGTGGTCTGCTGCAACGACTGCGCTACCGCTGCAAGGCGGACCTCTAGCTCCCGCCGGCGCAGCACTGCCTCAGCCAGAGCTGCAAACGCCCGTGCCTGCAGCCGCTCGGCATACCAGCTGACGGCGGCCCGGTCACGCTCCCGCTTCTCTGCTGCTGCCGCTGCATTTGCGCTGAAAGCACTGAGCGCCAGAGCCATCCTGCAGAGCAACAAGTGGGGAGATGGCATTGTAATTAAACCAACAGACACAGGCTGCTTACAACAGCAGAGCCTCTGAGCCTGGTCCCCATCACCTGCCCTGAAACCCGCAAACCGGCCCTACCCACCTGTTGCGGTCGGCGCGGCGCTGGCACAGCTGCACCAGCTGGCGCTCAGCGCCCTGCAGCGCGGCAGTTTCACGCCAGCCGGCAAAGGCGCCCCGCACCAGCGCCAGCTGCTGCCGTCGCTGGCACACCACGATGCGGTGGCGTGCCACCCGCCGCTCTGCCACCACCTGCTGCCAGCCCTGCCAGGCCGTGGCCAGAGCCCGCTGGCTGAGCCGCACCACTGACTGCTCCACCACCGCCCTGGCGTGGGTGCGGTAGGCAGTCAGGTAGCGCCAGCCGCGGAAAGCTGCGGCCATGCGCCGCAGTGCCATGTGATGCACCGCCCTGCAAAATGGAGCAGGGGAGCCAGGGACAAGAGGCGAAAACTCACTCTGCTGGCACAGGTCAGGTATGACCATGCTTCACCACTTCACCACACAGCACGCCAGGCAGCCCTTCAACCGCTGGCCCACTCACTCATACAGCAGCGCCCGCTTCTCCTTTTGCAGCTCCACATGCTGCTGCCACGCCACGAAAACGGCGTCCGTGCGGATGGCTGCACGCCGTTGCTGCATGTAGGCGATGGTGGCATCCCACCGCTCCCGCCTGTCGGCACGCTGCTGCTGCCACTCTTGCCAGGCCTGCAGGGGGGCCAGCCCACGTAAACGCTTCGCTTCAGCGCACAGAAAGCCTCTGCCATGGCCGGTCCTGCAGATTGGAGCCTAATAACGTGCCACAGCTGTCACGTCTCTGAGGTCAATCCCACCGCGTGCCCTGCTTACCCGGAATACAGCCCGTAGGCGCAGCCGGCCCAGCACCTGCTGCGCATGCTGGGCCTGCAGGCGGGCACCATACGAGTCGTCTACCTGCAGGCGCCAGCCCTGGAAGGCTGCCTGCTGCGCACGCTGCCGCTGCCGAGAGGCCACCAGCGCCGTGAGGCTGGCCAGGCGCTCCCGGCGCTGTGCCACGAGAGTACGCCAAGCAGTGAAAGCGCCAGCAACCGCCTGCCGCTCAGCTGCTGTGGCCATGCGCTGCAGTGCCTGCCGGCCTGCTGCGCAGCCTGCTGCGTGCGCTTGCCAGAAGCGCAGCATGCGACGCAGGCGCCAGCGCAGCATGTGCTGCTGCACGGCTTCATCCAGCGCTGCGGCATCCGCTTCCTGCTGCCGCCGGTATGCCACCAGGTCTTGCCAGGCTGCAGAGCAATACGCAAAGGCAGACAAGGGTGGACACAAGAGCAGAGGGCAGCAGCAGAGGCAGGAGACGAGGAGGACAGCTGCCTGCCTACGTAGCACAGCTGTCCCAAAACCTGCGGTACCAAGCATCCTCATCCCCCACCCCAATTGCCCACCTGCAAAGGCGTGGTACAGCTTCAGATAGGCCATGCGCCGCACCGCTGTCCGCAGCTGCGCCTGGCGCGCCTGCTGCTGGTCCTTGAACTCCAGCCATGCCTGCGCACCGGGAAGTGGCGCACCAAACTTGACCGCACCGCACCATCCACAATGTTCTGCTCTACTACATTATCAGACATGAGGGGCTCACACAAGCGCAGCCAACACCCCTTCCTCCTGGGCCTCACACCTGCAGTGCGCGGGCCTGCAGGCGCAGGGCGCTACGCTGCTGCAGCTTGGCCTCCACGTGGCGCCCATACCGCTTGCGTGCGGCTAGCCACCTGCACCATGGCATAAGGCAATCGGATCGGCAACTGAGCACACGTTGCTGCGAAGCACAACTGATGCATGCATGCATCCACCGCCCAGCTTGCGAGACAGCTCAGATGCACAGCAACCCAAGGGCCAGCGCACCTCCACCACATGAAAGCGCGGCGCTTGGCGGCCGCCTCGCTCTTGGCCTGGATCATGGCCACACCCCAGCGCAGCCGCCCCGTCAGCCGCGCCTCTGCATCTGCCAGCTTGGCCGACTTGCGCTCAATGGTGCCCAGCAGCGCCTGCACTTCTGCACCCAGCTCAGAACGCACGCTGTCCACCTGCGGCATCGGGGGGTGCAGGGGGCAGGTGGCATGGATGAAGTGGGGGAGCACGGAGCAACCACTGCGCCTTGCAGCAGTTTACTGTATGGACGATCCAGTGAATGGCACAGCAACGCTGCCCACCGCCTCGTCCACGCGCCTGCATGACCGCCCAGTCCCGCAGGCCGGTTGCGTCCTCGGCCAGCTGCGCCACGCGGGCCTCGATGGCCAGGCGCGCCGCCTTCTCTTGGTCCACATAGTGCAGCCACTCCTGCAGCCACAGGCAGCATGAGCGAGGCAGTGTGAAGGCAGGCGCCACAGCAGGGAACCAAGCTGGTGATTTGGGAAGGCAGGAGGGAGCTGAGCAAGCGCAGCCAACTCATCCGTGCATCCGACCCACTCACGTGCACCAGCACGCCCGACATGCGCTTCAGCTCCCGCCGCTCCAGTGTGGGGTCATCATCGGCGCTGCCCGCACTGCCCACGCTGCCCGGCTCGCCTGACAGCAGGCTGCGGGCGGTGGCGGAGCCATTGCCCGCCAGGGACACGCTGCCCACCCGCACCACCTCCACAGCCAGCTCAAACTGGGGCAGGCGGCGGTGGCGCAGCTTCAGCGCCAGGCTGGCCCACTCACAGGCATCCGGGTCAGGGGTGGGGCTCCCTGCTGCCCCCGCCCCGCTGCTGCTCGCCTCGCCGCCAGCAGCGGGCATGCTGCCCGCCAGCTCCCACTGCTCCCAGGTGCCCACATTCTGGCTGAAGAAGACGAGGCGGTTGGGGCTGCGCTTGCGGGCCTGCAGGAAGCGATCGCCCGCTGCCGCGGAGCGGAAGCCCAGCCACTTGCCCTGCAAGTGGGTTGGAAAGAGTTTGAGCGAAAGTGCACGAGCAGGCCTGACCCAGCACAGCTGTCGAGAAGTGCAGCGCAAGATGACATCCGGCCGAAGCAGTGGCCGCCGCAGAGGCCTGGCAGCACAGCACATGTGTCGCCCCAGCAACCTGCTCCCCCACACCTGGCGAATGATCTCCAGGTGCGTCAGCTTGTCGAATGGGTCTGCAGTGTCGGATGGCTGGAAGCCAAAGTGCACTGCACCCGCCTCTGCCGGGTCGCCCCCCAGCTCGGTGATGGCCAGCAGCTTGCCCTGGCAGAGGGGCGAAGGGGCCAATGGACCAGGAGTGAGGTGCAGGGCGACGGGCATCACTCAGTGCACGATTCGGAATGCAAAAGAATGCAGCAGAGCCACGCAGCAGCGTCGCCATGGGCGCGCTGACCACCAGCCACGGCCCGCACCGACCTGGGAGCGGAAGGCCACCACGTCGCCGGTGTTGAGCCCCCGCCTCGCAGCGGCATCGGCCCGAAAGGTGCGTGAGGCGGCTGCAGACGGGTGAGCAAGTTGACGGCAGGGTGAGGGGCAAGGTGTGGGTGTCACAGGCGAGGGAGTGCAGCAGGCAGCAGTGCTGGGGCAGGCACCCTGCCCTCGGTGCCGGCAGCCCCGCGATGTGCCAAGCAGCCAGCCTCATCGCAAGCACCCAGCCTCACGTCGGTACTGCGCCACCCGGTTCATGGATAGGGTGTGCAGGCTGGCTTGCGCGGAGAGTCCACCGCGCCCCGGAGACGACGCGCGGCTCGAGTTGGCGGACGAGGGCGGCAGGCTGCGCGGCAGCGGCGGCCGGCCGCTGGGGCGGCCTGGATCGCCCGCCTGGCCCGTCGATCCGGCGCTGGCGGCTGCCGGCCCTGCAGGGGCGCCTGCCTCCATCGCTGCAGCGCTTGTTGTGACGGGGGAGCAGCTGGCGGCAGCTGCCGGGGCTGTGCGGGGCGCCACAGAGGCCGATCTGCCGGGTGAGCCCGCTAGGCTGCGCGCCGGTGCGCCCCAGGCGCTGCCATGGCCGTGTTTGAGCGCTGGGAGCCGGAAGGCGGGGCGGGGCGCCTGCTGGAGTGCTGCCTGTCGACTGCACCGTCAGAGGGACCGATCACACTGCCTGGCTGCTCCCGTCTGCACTTGGTTTTGCAGCTTGCATGGGAGCAAAGTTGCGCACGGGGTGTTCTGCGCGCCTCCCGCAGCCCTCAGCATTCCGGTGTCGGACCGTGGAGCTGCTGGGGTCGCCCGGAAGTCCCCGCGCGCTCTGCAGCTCGCGCTTCGACCTTGCCGCGCCCCGCGCCCCCTGGTGCGCCCCCTCTGGCCTGGGCAGCTTGTGGATGGTGCCTAGTTGACGATGCGGCGGCCCGGGAGGCCTGCAAGCGCGCCCCCACGCCATCCTGTCCGTTCCCGCTGCGTAGCAACGCCCGGGCTGGCCCCGCTCCCCTCCCACAGCCTCGGAACCATCCCTCAGTTGCACCGGGCCCGTCCCGCTTACCGCTAACCCCCGCCCACCCCCTCCC
>VIYQ01001982.1:0-24480 GCA_009928355.1 Chlorella sp. CH2018 | reverse complement strand
GGGGGCGGGGCGGGGTGCAGCTTGCGCTTCCTGATGGATGCCTGCTGCAGCAGCCTTTGCAAGCAGCCCGCCTCCCTCTCAACTCCGCATGGTCCTGTGTGCAGGAACTACTGCGATCGGCCGGGCGGCTGCTCCTTTGCTGGCAGCTCTTTCAGCCCGTCACCGCTGCGCCTGAGCCACCGGCAGTGCCAGCTGCGCTACAACTTCCTGTCCAACACCACCTTTGGTGCCCCGCTGATTGTGGCGGTGAGTGGGCAGGCAGCATAGCCCAGGCTGACGCGGCAGCGCTTGCGGCAGGGCGTTTCTACGCTGCGACTCGCTGCATCAGCGCAGGAGCCACGCCCACCTCGTCCTCCTGTTCTCCTCTCCACCCTGCAGGCCAAGGGCAATGCCTCGGAGTTTGTGTGTGGCGCCCCGCTGAGCTTCGCCGCTCCCGAGATCCCCGGCTTTACCAAGATGCCTGGCCGAGGCATGTTCCTCTACGGTCAGTTTTTCATATCAGTGCCCTGTGCCGCAGCAGCTGTTGGCTGCAATGTGGCTGCCCGCTTGCAAGCGGCGTGGCTGCCCGCTTGCAAGCGGCGTGGCTGCCCGCTTGCAAGCAGTGTGGCTGCCCGCTTGCAAGCCCCTGCACGGCTGCCGCCCGCCTGGGATCGACCGCCTGCCTCCCCCCGTGCACCACACTGCAGGTAGTTACAATTGCACACCCTCGCTGCGGCCTGGCTGGGATTGCGCCCCTCTGTCCACCAATCTGACGGAGCTGGCGCAAGACTGCCTGGACGATCCTCAATGCCTCTCCATGCCCATCAAGCAGGGTGAGTCGGCACATGTCTCACCCGGCAGGTTGCGAGCCAGCGCCACTCCCCAGCAGCAACAGCATGTGCGTGTGCAAATGCTCATGCTGCCGCACTCGGCCTCCTCTCAGCGATTAATTGCACCGCCCCGCCCCGCCCCTGTCCCACCCCGCAGCCCTGCCAGCAGTGTACGGCTTTTACAATGCAAGCTCGCGGTACCGCGGCTTCAGGAAGGCAGATGCCACCAATATGGTAATTGTGCCGACGACCGAGCTGTACATTCCGCAGTACAAGGCCGCCACCAGCAGCGGCAGCGGCGGCCTGTCAACAGGGGCCATTGTTGGCATCGCAGTCGGGGCCACTGCAGGCGCCGCAGCGCTCGCGGGCGCCGTATGGGCCGGCACTCGGCGGCGCCGCCAGCGGCTGGCTGCCGCGGCGCCTGTGGCCGATGCAGCATTGGAAAGCGGCAAGGGGTGCATCTTGGACCCAGCCAGCAGCGGCTCCAGTTACCTGGCCAGTGTGGCGTACAAATTTGGCAGCGCTCATGGCAGCTCAGCACCGCCCAGCCCCGCTCCGGGCAACACAGCTGAGCTGCCGGCTGCTGCAGGCAGCGGGGCAGGCGGCGGGGCAGGCGGCGGGGCAGGCAGCAGTGGAGACAGCCCGCGGGGGAGGGCAGGCGCACCCCTCGCCGAGCTTCTCGAGCGAGTGGCGTCAGTGGAGGCGGCTGCAGCCTCCATCCTGGGCACCAGCGCTGCACTGAGCGAGCACAGGCTGCTGTCCGCGGAAGACCTGCCGCCCCGCCTGCGCGAGTTTTTGGTGCCGCCCTCAGCCGTGACCTACTGCCGCTGGCCCAACGGGCAGCCCCAGGAGATTGGCGCCGGCGCCACCTCGCGCGTCTACAAGGCCATGCTGAACGGTGAGGGGCAGCACTTGGTGCATTGCTGGGCATGCTGCAAGAGGCGGAGCGCGGAGGGAGAGTGCATGAGCTGGCATGAGGGCAACCCCTCTCAGTTTGCGTGAAGATTGGCGTTGGCCGCAAGAGGGTGTCGGTCGCATGCAAGGCCCGCTGTTTGGCGCCACACCTGCGAGCCGCCTCCCAAGCAAGCGCACCCGCCGCCCTGCCCTGCCTTGCTCCGCTGTGCAGGGGAGATTGTGGCGGCAAAGGAAATCGACCTGGCGGCATCAGAGCTTTCAGAGCTCAAGCAGGAGGCCTTCATCACAGAAGCCCTGCGCCTACAGCAGCTCAGGTGGGTGGGGCGGACCGGCATCATGTCCAGCTGTGCGCGCCTCTGCTGCTGGAATGTGTTGCGTGTCCTGCTCGCCGCAATGATGCCCAGCGTAGCAGGCAGGTGTTAGAGCCAGAACTGCAGGGCCCTGGCGACTGCATGCATGCATGTGCTGCAAGCTGCTGCCCTGGGCGGGGTCGCCGCCGAGGGCGCTAGATGATAGCTGTGCTGCTACATGCGACCCTTGTTGCACGCGGCTCCCCATGCTGCAGGCACCCCAACGTGGTGGGGCTGATGGGCATTGCGCTCACGCCCCGCAGCGGCGTGCTGCTGCTGGAGTTTTGCCACGGCCGCGACTTGCACGCTGCGCTGGACCTGCTGGCGCTCGGCACCCAAGAGCGCCTGTTTGGCTGGCATCGGCGGGGCAAGCGTGTGGCGCTGGAGGTCGCTCGCGCGCTCAACTTCCTGCACAGCAAGGGCATCGTGCACCTCGATGTGTGAGTGGCTGGCGCGGTGGCGCCCCGGCTGCTGCCGCCCGACCTCTCAGTGACTGCGGCCTGGCCACGTGTGTTCATTGCTGTGCCTGCCCTGTGTTGTGTTGTGCTGTGTGCTGGCCGGCCCTGACCCCTGCCTCCCATACGTCGCCGCCCTCTCCCATTTGCAGCAAGTCGCCCAACGTGCTCCTCACTGAAAATGGTGCAGAGGGAGGGAGTGTTGTGGCTGAGACGCGGGGAGGCAGCCGCTGGGCTGGGGTGCTGCACTGCCCACCTGACCTCTCTGTTTGTGGCTGCCTGCCGCTCACGGCCACACCATTGCTGCTTCCCCACGCTACTCATGCAGGCACTGCAAAGCTGGCTGACGTAGGTTTTAGTCGGCAGAAGCTGGCGACCTACCTTTCGAATTTGCAACACGCTGGCACTTTTGCATGGGCAAGTTCTTTCCTCCTCTGCCTGTTGCGGCTCCCCTGGATCGCCCTGCATGTGTTGCTGGTTGTCGCGCTGGCAGCCATGTGGTCACATGTGCTGCCGCCGCACACGCAGCGTGGCTGCTGTGGTCCCAGCCGCATATAGCTTTCAAGTTAAGAACGCCCCTCCCATCTTTGCTCCCGACTGCAGGCAGCCCCAGAGCTCCTGCTGGCGCGGCAGGTGGACCAGAAAGTGGACATCTATTCATTCGGCGTGCTGTTGTGGGTGAGAGCTTGAGCTGATGGATTGCCTGCGTCTATTGGAGCTTGAAATCCAACCCGATGTGTCGCTTGGGCACCTCACTGGCGGCGTCTCGCACCAGCGCAACGCCCGGTTTGCAGCGTGTAGGCCCGACCTTTGACAGCCAGCCTGCACAGGAGCCTGAGGACACCTGCAGCTGCCCTGACCGCCGTCCCTCCTGGTACTGGTTGCCCGACAACAGGAAATTGTGACCGGCGAGCGGCCGCAGCGCGGCCAGCTGCGCCTGCCTCTGGTGCCTGAGGAGTGCCCACAGGTGTGTGGATTTCGCTGAAGGGTGCATGGGGCTGCATGGACGGGTCGCTGGCGTGAAGCACCTGCCCCTTGCCTGCGGCGCAAGGGCAGCCACCTGCAGTACTGAACTCCCTCCCCCTGCCGCCCCGCTGCCCGTTATGCCCCATGCAGGAGGTTAGCGACCTGCTGCTGCAGTGCCTGCACCAGGACCCAGGCCAGCGCCCCACCGCACTGGAGCTCATGCAGCGCTTGGAACCGCTGATGGGCCCACCCAAGCACCCACTCCCTGCGGCCAGCAGCACGCGGAGCAGTGCCAGGGTGCAGGTTGAGGGCCCTGCGGTCCGCCCGCCCATGCGAGTGAGCGTGCCGCCGCCCAGCATGCCCTCGCCCTTTGCTGCGCTGGCTGCCATCGCGCTGCCCAGCCAGCAGCAGCAGCAGATGCTCTCGCCATTTGCTGAACAAACAGCGTCAGGCGGAGAGACGCCGGCCTGAGGAGTTCAATAACTTTCACTTTTCTCGACCTAATAACGCCTCGCGTGTATCCCATAACTGCCTCAATGGTAGAGCTCTGCCATGCTCTTCGCACTCACTCCTCCCATTCACTCCCATGCACTCCCATGCACTCCCATGCACTCCCCCCATGCACTCACTCCCACGTGTTGCCGCGGTTGCTCAGAGTTGTTTCCCCGTTTTCGGTCTTCTCAGTTTCAGTTCCCCAGCTCCCAATGCTTGCCCCCTGTGATGTGGGTGCAGCCCATGCAAACCGTGTGGGTGCAGCCCAATCGCCCCGTGCGGGTGCAGCCCATGCACCCCACCACCTCACGCCACCCGGGCGCCAGACGCCCTCTTTCCTTTCACTCTCTATCGCCTCTTCCCTGGTTGATTCAGCATCACAGCTGTAAGGATGCTGGCTTCCACTGCAGGCAGCCGCTGGAGGTGCGTTGGGTAAGCGCTCCCTCAACATGACCTGCCCTGCCGTTTGCCGCGATGTGCAGAACATTGCAGCGCCTGTGATGCAAGCTAACGAATGCCCACGCTTGCACAAGCAGCAAAATCGAGAAGCCAGTCGGCAGGCTGGTCAGCCACGTAAATGGTCAGAGGACTGATGGCACAGGGGTCGAAACAACGCAGGCCTTCCGGCCCGGGGTGATTCACTGGCTGGGCTACGGCCGGAAGCCGCTGGCGGCCGACTAGCAGGCTCCAAGGCGCCGCCCTTCCTGCCGAAATAATAATACATCAAGCAGCCGGTTTGCCGGTGAACTTCTTGATGGCCCGCTTCAGCTGCTGGTGCAGGTCAGGGGACACATCATAGATGGTGTGCTCCGAGCCGTCAAATGGGGAGACCTTGGTCTGCGGCCCGATGAGAAGCGGTGGGAGGAGCGGCAGCAAAGGTCAGCTTGAACCTTAAGCGCGCTCCCTCGCGCCGTCTAAAGATCTTGTGCATACGGCAGCGCGGCAGGGGCACTGGGGACTCGAGACCCCAGGAAATGCACGCTGAATGGCCTAGCCTGCCTGTGAGCCGCCGCCCACAAGCAGCTCAGCCGGCAGCAGCTCGCGCGCAGCAGCTGCCCTCACCTCGGCCCGCTGCCGCAGCTCAAAGTCCACCAGCAGCAGCGAGGAGGCGGGCACCAGCACCCGCTTGTCGTCCTGCAGCTGCAGCACCCACAAACGGGCAGGGCGGGGTATAGCAGTTGGGTGTGAGCCCAGGCGGGGCATGGCAGCTGGATGTGAGCCCAGCGCCACAAGACAGCGAGTGCCATGGTTCAAGTGCTTGCAAGCACAAAAGCAGGCAGCGAACACCCCGCGCCTGCAAGCCTGCAGCCTGGGCGCGGCTATGCAGGGATACCCTCCGCTGCGCAACTAGCTGCCAGGCGCAGCCGTGGTGCACTTACGTAGTAGGGGCGCCGCCCGCCGCTGCGGTCCCAGCGGCCATCGGTGCCGGGCCAGTAGTCGTAGTAGTGCCTGTGGGGAAGGACATAATTGCAACCACAAGGTGGTGGGAAGGACACGACCACAAGGAAGGATTCAAAACAAGTTGACAGATCTTGGCAAATCAACGTGGCCTGTTGGGCCCCGGGCAGTACTCGCAACCAATGCGCTCCTGGCTGCCTGGCTACCTACCTAGCTCAGTCTCGAGCCACCTGCCCCCCCTGCCGTAGCTTGCACTGGCAGAGCCTGCTCACGCCACCCGCTCCAGGAGGCCAGGCAGTCTGCTGCCCAGCCTAGCAACCAGGCTCACCCATCGATCACTTGCTCCCCCTTCTCGCAAGTGACGCCAGTGTCGTCGGTTTCGTCCGCCCGCAGCTTGCGCACCGGGCCCAGGGCCTGCGAGGTGGGTCGATGCACGACAGCCGGTGCCCAGTGTTAGCCTTCGTCCGTCATTCACGGCAGCCGCCCTCACGCTCACACTGTCATACCCACAGCCCCACACAACCCAGCGGCACCCGGAGGAGCGGCAAAGCAGGCACCCCACCCCATCCCCTCAAACCCTCGACACAACCGGCCAGGGCATCGAATGCAGTGCAAGTACGAAAACTGCTAATTAATGCCCAACTAATGCCCGCCCACCTGCAGCAGGTAGTAGCCGTTTTTGTTGATGTCGTCCTCGTCTGCATACACCGCCACGTTGCGGCCCGCCTCCACCTGCAAGGGCAAACAGTGTGGGAGCGCCCTCGCGCTTGCGCTCTTCCTCCGTCTCCGCCACTCGTCTTGACCCGCGCAGGAGCGCAGGGCGCCCATGGGCCAACCCAACAAGCGCCGAGCATGGGCTCAGCGGGCTGCGCTTGACCGCAATGCACCACAATGCACCACATGCACCGCAATGAACTGCCAAACCCACCGAGCGTGCAAGCCGCTGCTCCTCCTCCTCCAGCTCGGCCTCCTGTTTCGCCCGCTCCTTGTTCAGCACCGCAGCCATCTGCGCCTGATTGAACTCAGCCTCCACCTGTGGGGGGGTGAGGGAGAAAAGCATGTGCGCAACACACCAAGCCAGTTGTGGCACCGTGGGCCAGCTGTGCTGCTGCCGCGGCCTGCTTGAACGTGGCCTCCACCTGCATACTGGTTACTTGACCGTTCCCAGATGCAACGCGCCCCAGATGCGTGCTAGTACACAACCAGCCATGTCAGTCCGCTGCACGTGCTGTGCCCGCTGTGCTGGCCCCAGCTGCCCAGCTTTTGTTCGGTGGAGTGTGGCATGTGCAGGGAGCGCGGGTGAAGTCAACAACTGCTGCAGCAGTGCTTTCTGTTCACCCACCTTTTTAAAGAAGGAATGAGGCTTGTGCAGGTAGTTGTACAGGCGATCCGCTGCTTGGTGGACTGCTGTAAGAGAAGAGCACGGGTGCCCAGGTGGTTGGTGAGTGTCATGGCGTGGCGTAAGCGGCACGCTCATACAGCACCCTGGCCAGCAGGCCGCTGCCCAGCAGGCATGTGCTTTGCTTGGCATTTGCTTGGCTTGCAGGCAGCTCACCGGGGTGCTTCTTGCTCTCGTTGTAAAATTTGGCCTGCAGGCAGCCGAAGGATGAGCGCAGGGTGGGCAGAGCACATCGGCATGCCTGTCGACCGGCAGCCAGTGTTGAGCAGCGGCACCGATGCTGGCGCCAGCTCATGCTGTCTGGCGACAGTGCATCAACAATGCAACATGCCGCCAACAGCGCGAACCAACTCGCCAGCTCCACAGCACACAGCATGCACTGCACAGCGCACAGCGTGTGGCCCTCGTCGCGTTCACCATCGGCATCAAGACAAGCTGCCCATGTTGCCCATGCTGCCCAGCGCAACGCGCTGCCCATGCTGCCCCCACTAACCTCTCCCCCACTCACATTGTTCACGATGAGCAGCAGGTCAGCCTTGAACTCTTTGGGGCTGGTGTACTGGCCGCGCTGCGCCTTGACTGCAGGCAGGGGTGGCAATGCAGGACCGCAGACGGGCGTGGGTGATGTGAGAGGGATGCTGCTGGGGGGGATGAGATAAAGGAGCGCTGTACTACCGGCGCTGCGCCTGGGCTGCACCTGGGGATGGCGAGCAAGCAGCAGGCGTGCACGGATGGATTGCGTGCGGCAGTCGGCCAGCTGTTTGTGCATGTGTGACAGCTGCCAATGTGCCCCTCCACCCCAACCCGCCCTTGTGCCCAGCAGCTGCTTCACAACTTCACAACTCTCCAGCAACGCAATCTCCTGCCATGCAACACACAGACTCAGGTGCAGTCTGCACTGCCCCCAATCCACTCTCCGCTGCCCTCAACTCACTCCTCACTGCCCCCAACTCACTCCTCACTGCGCCCCCAACTCACTCTTGATGGTGGCCAAGTCCATTGGCTTCTCCACCAGGCGGTAGTAGTCGGGTGTAGTGCTCGACACCGGCTTCTCAAAGGGCCGGAAGTCGCGCTCGCGGGCCAGGTTCCCCACATACTCCACAATGCTCCTGCAGAGGGGTGCAGGGCAGTGATGCATTCAGCGGGTTGCGCTCTTGCATTGTGCAAGCAGTGCACGATTCTAGCCTGCCGGCATGGGCCACACTGGTGTTGCTAGGGGCTCGGACAACCATGCACCAGCAGTTGGGCGGCCCAGCGAGTGCTGTGCTGGCACAGCTGGTGCCATGTGGCGCAGCATGGCGCGGCCCGCAGCAACATGACTGCCAGGCTGGATCGGCTGCCGCCCACTCCCTTCCCCGCCCACCGGTTGAGCCACTGCTGCTCCGTCTCTCCAGGCTTCAGGGTGACCACTCCCGCCACAGCCCTCGCGCCGCGCCGGCCATGCCGCCACCGAGCCCCCTCCTCCTCCTCCTCATCCCCCTCCCACCCCTCCTGCCCAGCGTCCGCCAGGCTGAGCAGCAGGTCCGGGCCGGCCTCACGAGAGGTGGGGCTCAGTGCGCCGCCGCCTGCAGCTGCTGCCGCCGCCGCCGAGCTGCCGCGCCGCAGGCGGCGGCCCAACGCCTCTGCAGCATCCATCGCACTCTCTCCAGGGCTAGCGCTGTCAGGCCGCTGCTGGCTGTCGCCTCGCGACTCCCGCCGCCACGTGTCGGCTGCAGGCCCCTCCCGCCTCTGCTGCTTGGCAGGGGGTTGCACCTCGCCGCGGCGGGCAGCCTGCACCCGCCCAGCCGCTGCCGCCGCCGCCGCAAGGCTGCCCTCTGCCGGCCGCTTGCGCGCAGCGGCCTGCTTTGCCGGGTTGACAGCGCCACGCAGCGTGCCTAACCGCTGCGGCGGCGGCCGCATGGCCGCTGGCTGTGCCGCAGGCGCCTCCTGCGCCTTTTTGGCGTCCGCAGCTTGGGTGGTCCCTGCCAGCGCTGCTGCCGCTGCGCCTGCTGCGCCAGGAACCGCTGTCCTGCACGTCTCGTCATCATCGCTGCTGTGCAGTGCAACCACAATGCTGGACTGCCCGCCCGCTGCCGCTGCCGCTGGTGCGCCAGCCTGCGCTGCTGGGGCCTCCCCTGGCTGCTCCGGCGGCAGTGGCCGGTCAACAGCGTGTGCCCTTTGCTGCCGCTGCTGCTGCTGCTGATGCTGGGCGGCCGCCCCGGCCCTGTCTCCCGCCAGCATGGCCCGGCCCAACCGTCGCATGTCCTCATTCGGCTGCTGCTCCTGCTGCTCCTGCTGCTGCGGCCGGTGCCGCCGCCCGTGCGGCTGCGCCGCAGCTGCAAGCTGCCGTTCCAGTTCGGCTACTCGCTGTTCTGCTTCCTGCCGCAGCTGCCGCTCCTGCTCCAACTGCTGCTGCGCCTGCTCCAGCTGCAGCTGCAGCGCCTCGGCCTGCCGGCGCGCTCTCTCTGCCGCTGCGTCTGCCGCCTGTGTGCGCCGCGTCAGCTTCTTTTCCGCCAGTTCCGCCCGCTGCTCCGCCGTCTCCTGCCGGCTGTGCATCACTAGCATCTCCTCCGCCAGCTCCTTCAGCAGCAGCTTGCAGCTGTCAGGCAGGCGCGGCCCATCGGCCGGCGCAGGCGCTGCGGGGGCGGCCGCCAGCAGGGGCGCATCCTCGTGGGGCTCATTGGGGTGCGGGCCGGGCGCACCCGGAACCGTGCCAGCAGGCACTATGGCCAGACGGTCCTGCGGCATGAGTTGGGCATGTGGACGAGGTCGGCGAAGGGAGGAAGAGGTGCAGCGAGCGGGTTGGCGGCGGCGGTGGCGTCGAGCGCAGCCAGCACCGCGGCGGGCGGCCCTGCGGGGCGCTCGGCCGCATGTGAGAGCCCTGCAAGCGATGCTGGAGGTCTGGCAGCGCCCCCGGGGGTTGCGTTTGGCCGCCCGCGGAACTCACCTCTGCCATCCGCCGCAGGGCCCGCGGAGGGTGCTGACGAAATCTTTGGAAGCTTGGTAGCTTCCACAGGAGGGCGCAGCGCTTCCCGCGACCGCCCCTCTGCTGTTGTTAGGAGACGTAGCTAGAGCGCCGCCTTCTTCTGCCAGATCTCCGCCCTGTTGGTCGAGTAGCAACGGACAGCTCAGATGCAGGCCGCAAAAGCTGGCTAAACACCCTGCTGATGATGCGGGTCGCAATGGATCGCGCCCCGAATGTTTCATTCCTGCCCTAGGCATGCCTGCCCCCCGTTCTGGATGGGCTGAGTATCACACATGCTCTAGAGTCACAGCATTCACAGGTGAGGGGGCTGGGGCATGGGGTGGTGTCCCCGGATCACAGCGAAACAACGGGTCAGCAGCAGGGGCAGCGTGCATGCACGGCACGGTCTGCCTGGCAAAAGCGGTCTGCAGTACAGGCAGGCGGGAGAGAAAGGTGGGCACGCAAGCAGCAGAGCAACGAATGCAGGCACACTGGCGCGCGGCATCCTTGGGCTGTCAGGTTTGATGAGGCAGATGGGAACAGTAGGTTTGGGTTGTTTGGGGATGGGGCATCGCCGCGCTCAGAGCCGCGGCGGCCCGTCAACTGTGCTGCGCAGCACAGCGGTGCGGCTTGCTGGCTGCTCAGGCTGCGGCCACAGGCGCCGCCGCCGGCGCAGCTGCGCCATTCTCCAGCACGGCTGCGGCAGCAGGGAAGTGGAGGCAGGCATGGTGGGTGAGGGCACAACACCACCGTGGCGGCTGAGCTGCAATGTCACTGCTGCTGCAGCAAGAGGAGGCCAGAGGCCAACCACTCATACATGCAAAGCTGACTGGCTGCTGGGCTGTCAGCATAACTGATGAGCACCCACCATCCTCGTTCAGGTCGATGCGCTTGATCTCCTCGGTGGCGCCCGCCAGCGGCCGCGTGGTAGCCTCCTGCGGTTGGGAGACAGGTTGACCAGGGGATGTGTGGGTGAGTGGGTGTGTGGGCAGAAATTTCACTTGCTCCCGCTTGCAACAAGCTCTGGGCTTGCAAGCAACTGTGTCCCCGTGGCTGTATCGAGCAGCAATGGATGGTCCCACCTGCACCAGGGCCTGCAGCGGCCTGTCGCACCCTCTTCCGCTTCTGCTTCCGAACCAGCAACACAGTCAGCCCAGAGACAACAAATCAGCCCAGCAAAAAGCCAGCCACTGTCCCCACCTGCACCAGGTCCTCCAGCGACTTGTTGCGAGCCGCCACCTTGGCCTGCGGGCAGGGAGGCAGTGGAGGGCAGGCCGCATGAGCCAACCTTACCATGCTGGTCGGGCAGCGCAGAGCGGCACTGCTAGACAGCAGACGGCTGGGGCGCATCTCAGGAGCCTCCAGCAGCATGTCTCGCTGCTGTCCTTGCGCTGGTGGTGTGCGCCCAACAGCCAACTTCCAAACCAGCCCGCCCCCATCTGGCAACCAACTGTCAAGACACCGTGCATGACCCCCTGCAAAGCCACTTGCCTCGCTCTTGTGGTTGCGCTCATGGTGCGCCTCAATTTCCTTCTGCTGGGCCGCCAGGCTGTCCAGCACCGCCTGATACCGCGGCGGCAGCGGCTTGCGGTACCTGCAGCAAGTGAGTAGCAGCGAGAGAGCCGGGTGAGCAGCTGTCTCCTGGCTGGTTAGCATGCCTGGGGCCCACTGAGCGGCGGTTTGCGGGACCTGCAACTGCGCACACATGCCCAGCAGATGGACCCGTGAACGCAGACGGGAAGCGGCAGCGCCCACCCATGGGGTCCGCCCAATGTCCTGGACCCCGATGCGCTGCTCAGGCTGCACATGCAACACGTCTGTGCCAAACAGTGCAAGTGCGTTCTGAACAATAATAGCTACCAAAAGCTACCAACAGCTACCAACAGCGCACCATGGGTGCCGCTCAATGTCCTCAATCGTGATGCGCTTCTTGGCGTCGATGACAAAGATGCGGTTCAGCAGGTCCTTGCACTCCGGGGACAGCTGCAAGGCGAGAGTGGCGCAGGGGGCATGCCACAGGGTCAGAGGGTGGTAGGAAAGAACTGACTGTGACAGGACGTGTGGCGCCACAGCGAGTGAGCAGCAGCTGGAGTTTGGGGCACGGGGACGTGTGCTAACTAACGGGTGCGTGGGCAGGGATGGTTGGTCAACCGGCGGCCATCGATGCGGTCCACTCTGCGAACAACCAGCACATCACCTGGCCAAGCAAGCCCTGTCAGGCAGTAACAAGAGCAGGATAGCCCCAACAAGAGCAGGCAGCCCCACACCTTCTTGATGGCCTCAGCCATGTGCGGCACCTCGCTCCACCGCTTGGACACTTGCTGCAGCCAGACCTCCAGGTGAGCCTCGCTGGTGTTGGGGTCGGGGTGCTCTGCACGGCAGGCAGCCCATTTTGGAGCATGGCGTCAGTCAGGCGGCCGAGGGGAACAAATGGGGATGTCGCGTGGCGTAGTGGTCAGGGGGAAGGAGCCCAGCCGCACGGCCAACAGCAGGCAGCAGCTGGTGTGTAGTCCGTGAGAAGCACAGGCGGCAGCTGGTGTGTTGGCTGTCAGAAGAACATGCACCAGCGTGCGGGCTCACCGGTGTGATCAAAGGGGAAGGAGCCCAACAGCATCACCAGCAGCAGGATGCCGCTGGCCCACACATCCACGCTGCGCCCGTCGTAGCCGATCTGCGGCAGCGCGTGCGCGGTGATGTGTACTGTTGGGCAGGCGGTGCCGCTGTGCAGAAGCAGGGCAGCCTCCTGGCCTATCCAATTTCTGCGCCCGCTGCAGCCATCCTCTGGAGTGTGCGCCTGTGCAGCCAGGTTGCAAGAGGCCGGCGCACAGCAGGCACACACCGAACAGCGGCAAGGCGGGTGCTGTGGAAAGAAGCCCCCGCCTGGCCATTTTCTCGCTGCTGTTCAGCCCGGGCTGTGCGGGCCTACAAAGGTCCCAATGCAGGCCCCACAAACTGTGCAGCACCCAGCAACGCGGGCAGCACCCACCTTGCCGTTCTTGCTGTTGATTAGCTCCGGACTCATGTACACCGGGGTGCTGCGCAATAGGGAGGCAGGGGTGCAGGGGAGCAGCAGTCAGCGCACAAGGATGCAGGCGTTGGAGAAGCACGCGGCACAGCATCTGGGCTGGCAGTGAGGGCGTGCTCTGCCGGGAAGCAGCGGGCTACTGGAGTGGGGTGCCTGCCGCTCTGCCTGCCTGCCATGCTGCGCTGCCTGCCTGCCACCAGCTGCCTCAAGCTGCGCTCTGCTTCCAACCCCTCCTTTTCCCAAAAGTAACGACGATTGCGCTCTCACAATAACCAAGCCCCACGCCTCACCCTATCTGCGTGAACATGTTGGCCTCCTCGCTCCACGTCTTGGCAAAGCCAAAGTCGCAAATCTTGATGACCGGCGGGTCGTGGCTGCGGCAAAATTGACAGACACAAACACAGAGGTGGTACCAATCCCTCGGCACGTGGCGTGCGGCATGTTAGACTGCGCAATCGGCGGTGCGGCTGGCAAGCACACCATGCGCATGCCACTGCACTATGGAGCAGGCAGCATTTCATTGCTGGTCCTCACTGCTGGTCCCCACCTGTCCAGCAGCGTGGTCCCCACCAGCCTCAGCATGCACGCAGGAATGTCCCCCAACACTCAGCGGCTGACCACAGACAGTTTAACCCACCTGTCCAGCAGCGTGTTGTCCAGCTTCTGGCTCAGCATGCACGCTAACAAGCCCCCAGCCAATCGGCGGGTGAATCACAAAAAGCCAGCCCCACCTGTCCAGCAGCGTGTTGTCCAGCTTCAGGTCTCGGTGCGCCACGCAGTGGCTGTGGCAGTACTTGACCGCCGACAGGAATTGCTGCGGGCACGCGGGGCAGGGGGGCAGGGGAGTCAGCTCTTCTGCAGCTGTAGGCGGTGCAGTGCAGTGGCTGTGGCAGTGCTGGACTGCTGACGGGCATTGCCGCGTGTGGCGGGTGGGCACAAGAGGCGTGGAGCCCGGCCTCCAGCAGCAGCAGCAGCAGGCAGGCACAGGCAGGCACATCTCAGTTGAGCACAGCCAAGCTTCAGGCGCCCCCATCAGCGATTGCGCTTGCACCCGCCCACGTTGCAGAAGTAGTGCACCCGACAGGAACAGCGGCAGCAGCAGCCCAACAGGAACAGCGGCAGCCGCGGCAGCAGCAGCCAAGCAGCCTGCCATCCTTGTGAGCAATAACCGACTTAATTGCGCCCGCCCACCTTGAAGAAGTAGCGCGCCTCGTCCTCCGACAGGAACAGCCCCTGTGCCTGAGCCTTCTGCCACTTGTCCGCCACATACGAGGTCAGGCTGCCGCCCGCCGCCATCTCCATCACTGCGGGCGGACCAGGGCGCAGCGGCTTGCAGGCAGCAGCCGGCGCAGCTGGGCAGCTTGCAGGCAGCAGTCGGCGCAGCTGGGCAGCATTGCGCAAGCAGCCGGCGCAGCTGGGCAGCATGCGCAAACAGCCGGCGCAGCTTCTTCCGGCCACGCCTGCCACAAGCGAGGTTGGGCTGCTGCAGCCCTTCCTGCCGGCAACCCGCAGTCGCCCCGAGGAGCTCCTGCCAGCAAGCAGCCGCCGCCGCAGCAGCGCCGCGCACCTAGGCAGAGGTGGGTGGGGGTCAGCACCGCCTCGTAAGCCTTGATCACGTGCTCGTGGCCCCAGCCCAGGTCTGCCTGGATCTGCAGCAGTTTGTTGATGGGAGCAGGGCGGGCAGGCACAGGATCAGAGCGACTGTCTGACTCTGAGCCGACCCTGCGGTCGCTTTCCAGGTCGCGGCCCCAGCCTCGGTCCGCCTGGATGTGCAGCAGCTGCAAGGGAATGCGGATGAAGCTGAGTGGGGGGCGGTGCTCAGCTGCAGCAAGGACAATGGGCTGCAAAGCGCCCCTGCTGGTCCTCCTCCCAGCACCAGCAGCTGACCGCAGCAATCAGCACCAGACTTGGACGCGCAGCAGTGCGCACGCCCAAGGAGCATGCGAGCAGGCTGCGCACGAGCTTGCGCGGGTTGTTGGCCTGCAACCAAATCTTCTCGTGCAACCCAGCCACGCAGATAGATTGAGGAAGGCAGCGGATGTTGCAGCAGCTGGACTCGCCGTGAACTCGCGCAGGATGTTGGTCTGCAGCACCTTGGGCAGCGGGCGCTTGATGAACTTCACCGCCACGTCCCGCCCGTTCTTGAGGTCCTTGAAGTGCCAGGTGTCGCCCGTGCCGCCCTGACCTGCAGCAGGGAACACACAGGAACGGCTGCAGCAAGCGGCAGGAGCTGCTTGCATCGCGCTGGGCGGCCAGTGGCTTGCAGCAGGGCTGGTTGCTTGCGACACAACATGACAGCGAGGGGAGTGACTGCGAGCCCCCCGCAAGCCTGGCAATGCCTGCCCCTCGCTCCCCGGTACGCACCCAGGTGCTTCACCGCCTTGTAGCCAGGGCCAATGTCGTATTGGCTGCGCTCGTCGCCTGGCCGCGTGCGCGAGGCGCGGTGGCTGGCCGCGCTCGTCGTTCCATGGTCCTTGACATGTGGCTTGCTGGAGCCGCACCCCATGGCTGCTGCACCACTGCTAGCCCCGCTGCTGCTGCCGCTGGTGCGCGGCGGGTCCGCCTGCGGGCGAGGGAGGGAGGTGAGCAAGTGACGTCGGCAAGCTCTCGAGGGGAGGGCGGCGGCGGAACGGCGGCAGCGGCCTGGGGCCTGCGGTTCGGCCCCCGTGGCTGGGTGTGCTCACCTGCCGCTATCACAGTGCGTTTTGAGCCCGCGAGCGCCCGCCTAGTGCGTCGCCTGTGCGGGGGAACAGCGCAGGTGGTGTGAAGCGGGCCGCGACAGGGGCCCAGCTGGGCTCTGGCAGCTTGCACTGGCACGCAGCCGCACCTGATCGCCTGCGGAGCCGGCGGGGGCACGGGGTGGCCGCCTGGGGCTTCCTCTGTGCGAGCGGCCGCCTGGGTTGCCTCGCCAAGCGTGACCAACGGGCCGAACAGCGCGATCTGGTGCACTCTGCACGCGCGACGGCGGCGGGCCCTTGAGCCCCAGCATGGGGCTGGGGTGCCACAAAACACCCTGCGAGCACGAGCGCTTTCTGCCAATGGTTGCACACTCCGGCGCGATCGGACAGTCCTAGCTCCCCAGAGCGCTCTCCCGAGCAATGCGGGCCCTGTGGCGCCCAGGGCGGGCTGCTGGGCGGAGGGGCACATGCCCGAAGGGCAGGTTCCTGCCTGCTGGGAACTGTGCTAACCCCGAGGTGATGGGGAGCACACAGTCCAAACAAACACAGAGGAGGCAGTTGGGCGGCAAGGGTGCACTGTGCAGATCGGCATTGCCCGGCTTCCTCGCAGCTCGACCGCCCCGAGCTTGATGTGCCACTTTTACACGCCGCCTTAACCATTCAAGGTTGTGTGGCAACTGCAGATCCAGCCCCGCTCAGCGGCCACCTCCAGGCGCCAGCACCTTGCCGTCCCTGTATGCCTTGAAGTAGGCCAGGCAGCTGGCCACGGTTGTGCCGGCGGTGAGCACGCTGCCGCCCCAGATCCAGGCCTCACTGGGCACGCCCAGCCAGGCGTGGCCAATGCACGCGCCCACCAAGCCCAGCTGGAAGCACGTGTTGACCTTGCTGATGTACAGGGGCTTGACCAGCGGCGCCGCGTGTGCGTGGGCGCCACTGCTGGGGGCTGCCGCCGCGTGGCCACTGCCACCGGGCACGCCTGCCACTGCTCCCGACTGCTGCTGCTCCTGGCGCGGTCCTGGCCCGGCCGCTCCATCTGCCGCTGCTGCTGCATCCACCGCTGCTATGCTGCCCTCGCCTCCTGTGCCTGCTGCTGGGGGCGGGCCCACTCGGAAGAACTCGCTCAAGCCCGGCCAGCGCCAGCCCAGCGACTTGGCTCGTGCCACAAAGGCGCCTGCCACCAGGATAACGTCCCGCCCGACAATGATGCCCACTACCGCCGGCGGCATCACGCCCTGTGGGTGGAGGGTGGGGGAGAGAGCGGCATGCTGTGCAGCGCGGGCGACAAGGAGGTCATAGAAAGCAGCCACAGACAAGCAGTTCCCTGTGCCCGCCGCGGGCATCTGCCGACACACGCAGCCAGCACTGCTTGCGGCTTGCGTGGGTGCCAAGCGCATCCAGGGCGCAACGCCCGCCAGCCACCCGCACTCACCGACCAGCCGAGGGCGCCCACCACGCTGCAGATGAGCACCTTATCGGCCAGAGGGTCCAGGTAAGAGCCTATGACAGAGGGCTGGTTGAAGCGGCGGGCCGCCCAGCCGTCGGCCCAGTCGGATGCGCCCGACACAACCAGGGCCGGCAGCGCCAGCGCCCACTGCAGGGGGATGGCAAGCGGGGACACAAGCAAGCAACATAGCCGGGGTTAGAACTAGATGCCCGCTGCACCAGAAATCATAACAAACAAGCTGCAGGCAGCATCCAGCTAGCTGGCTGCCGGACAGCACGCCAGTTGCCGGCCGCTCAAGCCGCAAAGAGCTCGCCCAGCAGGCACAGCAGCAGCTTGCCTGGCCATCCAGGATCCAGCTGGCAATCAGGGGCCCCGACAGCAGGCGTGCCAGAGACAGCGCATTGGGCACGTTCACCACTTCCTGCCGCGACCAGCCGGCGGCCTGGAATGCCGCCGCGGCTGCCTTCTGCCGCTGCCGCTGCTCTGGCGTTGCGTGCCCGCTGCTGCTGCTTGCTGGGCTGGAGGCTTTGCCACTGCTGCTTGGCGTGCTGCTCATGTGCCTGCTGCACGCAGGCCAGCCCTGCTGCTGCTGCCGCTGCTGCTGCTGGGCCAGGAGCTGGCGCAGCGACCATGGCACCGCTGCATTGTGCTGCCAGGCCCACACGCCTGCAGCTGGGCCCTGCTGCCGCTCAGGAGGTGGGCATGGGAGGTGCTGGAGCACCCCAGGCCCTACTGCCATGCCTCTCGTGTGTGCCGTGCCTGCGGGCTGCAGGCACAGCTGCTGCACGGCGCACAGGCCGGCACGCCAGCCTGCTGCCGCCACCCGCTGCCGCCGCCCCGCCGCCAGTGCTGCCGCTGCCCCCATTGCCCTGGCTGATGCGCTGATCGGTTAGGGTTTGGTCCCGTGCTTGTGTGAATGGGGCTGACGGGCCTGGCTGCGGACGGGAGTGAGCGGAGAGGTGGGGCGGCTGGAGCAGGCGCACTGGAGCGGCCCCTGGTGCCGCAGTAGCAAACTTGGGGCGCTTGCAAGCTGCGATTGCACCTGCTGGGACCCGTTCGCTGTGCCCGCTCGGGCCATGCAAGACGGTGACAGCAGGGCCCGGCTGCTGGGCAGCGCCTGAGGCTCACGACATGCTCCAGAATTCTCGCAGCTGCTGGCCCCGCTACTGGCAGTTGTTTGGGAACGGTCAGGGCTGCAGGGGCGCTGCCCTCGAGCGCTCAACTGAAGCAGCCCAACACGGCAGGGTGGCCCTGAGGGCGTAGCAGCGCGGCCACCAGCATGCTGGCGCTTGGTCGTGCTGTGGGCGGGCAGCTGGCCACGCTGCTCGCGGGCGGCGGCGCTTTGAGTGGGGTGGGAGGCCTGCGCGCGGCGGCGGCGCTCTCTGGCACCCGCCTGTTCTCCGCCCAGCCCTCCCCGGCCGACCTGGATCGCGCGGCGGTGAGCAGGGTGCTGCTGCAACGCAGCCGCGGCGGCAGCGCCGCCGCTCACGCTGCCCTCACGCCCGTGCCCTGGGGACTTCACTGGTCACTCGCCCCGCTCACGCATGCCCTGCTGCTCCGCACATGCTGGCACGCATCGGTTGTGTTGCTGGAATGGGCTGCCAGCGCCGCCCAGGGGCTGCAGTGTCCCGGCAAGCATGCCGCCGGCACGCCAGTTTCATCGACGCCCGTCCCCCTCCCGTTCCGATCCCTCCCAACTCTTTTGATTTCGATAGGATGTGCTGGAGACGTTCCGCGCCCGCGACCTGGTCATGGAGCGCTCCACTGTGCAGCAAGCACCCATCAACCTGGAGGTGCGGCTGGGGCCTCTGCACCGGGGCCAACGAGTGGCCGCAGGCTCTCAACCGTGGTGGTGCCGCCCGATGGGCGCCCACCAGCGGGCGCTCAAGCAGCCCGTGGCAGCATAGCATGCTTGCAGTTCTGGTCTGGGTTGTTCCGGTGCCCTTCAGGTCTGTTTGCCCGGGGTGGCAAGCTGGCTGCTTCCCTGCGGTCCTTTCGCCGAGTGTGCTTCGTGCTCCAACACACCTCCCTTGCTGTCCTTGCGCCGCATGTGCTGCGTGCTCCACCCCACCTCCCTCCACTCCCCCACCCTTGGCAGGACCTCAAGTTTGGCACCGTGTTCACCGACCACATGTTTGTTGCGGAGCACGAGGCGGGGCGGGGCTGGAGCGCCCCCGCCATCAAGCCGCTGGGCATGCTGCAGATGCACCCCGCAGCGCAGGTGCGCCCCTCTGTCAAATGCTTGGGCTGTGCCTGTTCACGCCTGGCGCTGAGCATGCTTCAGCTGTACCCCGCGCCCCCTGCGCGTGCGTCATTGGGGCTAGCAGTTGTGCCAGCTGCTCATCAGCCCCGGCGCTGGCCTGCGGCAGCTGTATGCCTGCACATCTGGCCACAGGATCAGCAGGCTGCGCTGCGCCTGAAGTGGCCCCGCATTCATGCAGCCTGGGTCGGGCATATGCTGGCTGAACGAGCAGTGCCGTCTGCCCTCCGCCCCATCCTTCAGGTGCTGCACTACGGCATGTGCTGCTTCGAGGGCATGAAGGCGTACCACGGCGCCGACGGCCGCATGCGCCTGTTCCGCCCCGACCAAAACATGGCGCGCCTGCGCCGCTCCGCGCGCCGCCTGCAGCTGGCAGACTTTGACCCGGAGGTGGGTGCTGCTGTGGTGCTCCTGCCCTGCGCATGAGCCGCTGGCATGCCTGAAGCGGCATTGCTGCTGCTTGCATCCGTTCATATTTGAGCTTTGCCTAGAGTTGAGCTGCCACCCCCTGCTCATGTGCCCGCTGCCGCCCTCCGCCTCCCGCAGGAGCTGCTGGCATGCCTGAAGCAGCTGCTGCTGGTGGACCGCTCCTGGCTGCCGGCGCGCGAGGGCTTTTCAATCTACATCCGACCCTTCGCCTTTGCCAGCTGTGAGTGGCCGCCGCTTGGTTGGACTGGCTGTGATGTTGCTTCGGCATGCGAGGCTGCTGGCGCAGTTGTTCCAGGCCGGGGCAGTGCTTCCTGCTGCGGCATGCCCATTGCTGGGCCACGAGTGATACTTGCCGACGACTTGCAGCGGGCGCGCTGGGCATGGCCCAGCCGGGGCGCGCCCTGTTATCCACCCTGCTTGTGCCACCCGACTTGGCTGCCAATTGTGCACACCTTTGGGCGCCCCTTGTGCGCAGCGGGAGTGCTGGGCGTGGCCAAGCCGGGGCGCACGACGCTGTCCATCCTGCTGTCTCCTGTGGGGCCCTACTTCCCCACCGGTCTCAAGCCCATCTCGCTGTTTGTCGACGAGCATCACAGGTGGGCAGCCAGCGACAGCTCCAGCCCGGCTGTGTGTTTCGGCTGCTGCACTGCGCACCCGCCGTTGCCCGCTGCCTGCGGAAGCTTGCGCTGTTTTGGCAGCTTTCTTGCTCGGCCACGGACGCGTGTGCTGGTTTAGCGATGCAGGCCAAGCGCAGGCCCCAATGCCAACCTGCTGCTCCCTTGCCTGCCACCGCAGGCGCGCCTGGCCTGGTGGCGCGGGAGACTGCAAAGTGGGCGGCAACTACGCGCCCACTATCCACCCGCAGGCGCGTTTCCGAGTTTATTTGTTTACTTCATCTGCGTCTTGATCCTGGCTCTGTCTTGATCCTGGCGGGCTTGTGCCTGGGCTTGTGCCGGCGCGCATGCAGCTGTTGCGTGCGGCGTCTGCAGCAGTTGGGTGCACAGGCCTGCAGCTGCTGCGAGCGTGCAGCATTGCCTTGCTGGGTGGGCACCCATCGTTCGCAGCAGTCGTTGGTTGTCGTGCGCGCAGCCAGCCTAGGCGGTCAAGACCCCTGAGGGGTTGGTTGCTTGCCATTTGGCCTGCAGGTGCAAGCGGCAGAGCGGTACGGCACGCCGCAGGTGCTCTACACTTTCCGAGAGTCGCACCAGGTGCGGGGTGGCACAGGCTAGCATGTGGGCATTATACACATAGTGCTGGGCCACTAGCTGCGCACACAGCACCTTCCGCACGTTGCACCGGAGGCACGTAGCCTTGCTGCGGGGGCAGACAGCTGGCTGCCGCTGGCTGCCTGTCCAGGTGATCAGCGGGCGCCTGCAAGGCTGAAGATGCCCTGGCCCAGCGCCATGGGCGGGGGTGTGTGGCCACTCCCCAGCCCTTTCGCATCCTCCAGCTCCCTCACTCGCCCCAGCCCACCTGCTCCTCCCTGGCTTCCTGCCCGCCCTGCAGCACCCCGACCAAGGCGAGTTTGAGGAGTGCGGCGCCATGAACGTGTTCTTTTACATGCAGAAGGTGAGTGCACGCCTTGCGCGCTGTGCTGTGGCTGCTCGCGTGCTGCACTGTCGCTGCTCTTGAGGCCTCTCTTGACGTCTCCATGCATGTGCTGCACAGCAGATAGACGTGGAGCACGGCATCCCTGCATGGCCCTGCATGACACTGCTGCACGACCTGGCATTTCACCCTACCTCCTTCCCTGCCGCAGCGCGGCGGCGGCCGCGTGCTGGCCACGCCGCGCCTGTCGGGCACCATCCTGCCAGGCATCACACGCGACTCGATTCTGCAGCTGGCGCGCGCGTGGGGCGGCTGCGACGTCGAAGAGCGGCCGGTGACAATTGAGGAAGTGCGGCAGGTATGTGGGCAGCCTGTTTGGTTTGGGGGGCAGCTGGCGGCATGCTGGTGCACCGCGGAACTTGTGCCTATTGCAGTTGGTTGAACGCCATTGAGCAGCTGCAATGCGCCCACACTGCTTTGCCTCGTGCACTCGATTGCTCAGGCCAGCCAGGAGGGCCGCCTGCTGGGGATGGTTGCCTGCTTTCCGTGCCATTTTGCTGCTGCCTCAGCGTGTCATGGGCCTTCCCTTCACCCGCAGGCCAACCAGGAGGGCCGGCTGCTGGAGGTGTTTGGCTCGGGCACAGCCTGCATCGTGCAGCCCATAGGCGCACTGGTCAGGTGCGCACGCAGCGCTCGTACATGCACAGCTGTGCTGCTTTTAGTTACCTGGCGGCTGTCGGTGCCCATGGGCTGCTCATCAGGTGCACGCCTGGCGTGCTCTTGCATTTTTTTGCCGCAGCTTGCTGCCCTGCCGCAGCTTGCTGCGTGCTCACTGCCCGGCTTGTTATTGCTGCACTCACGTCCCGCTTGCGGTGCCGTCACCTTCCCCCCTGCGACCACATGCTCAGAGGCCCCTTGCAAACAATCTCACACCTTTGCAAACACCTCGTTCGATCCGCAGGTCCAACGGCGAGGTGTTCCGCCCGCAGCTGGGCACTGAGGAGGCTTTGTCCGCCAGCGGCAGCGAAGGCAGCCTGTCGGCCCGCCTGCAGCGCACACTGCTGGATATCCAGTATGGCCGGACGGAGCACCCCTGGGGCGTGGTGGTGGAGTGATGTGACGCCAGCTGGTGCTGCCGCAGTGCACCCGCTGCGGCGGCGGCGGAAGTGGCAGCAGCAGCCGGTGAGCCAGTTCGACCAGCTGGGCACCGCTGCTGCTGTGCACGCGCCACACCGCCAGCGGCAGCAGATGGCGATGCAGCAGGCACACCCCAGCCCCCTGCACAGCCACGTAATAACAGGCGGCACTTAGCGTCGCCGCGGCTTGACTCGTCAGCTGGCCGCCTCTCCTTGCACAGCCTGGTTGCAGGCGGTCCCAGCCGCAGACACAGCCTGCTGCACGGCAACGGGGCGCGGCGCAGCAGTAAACAGTGTGCACGATGACCATGCTGACTCAGTGGCCAGTCCGTTAGCTGGCTGCATCCCTGCGCCAAGTGCGGGCGTGCAGCCACCACCCACACCCCTCGTGTATGACCACCGACCGCAGGTACTGGTTTGGTTGCCTGGCAGGCCCCGCGCCCCCGCCTGCCCGCCGCAGCGCGGCCTCGGCACGGCGCACGCACTGCCCTCTTTGCTTCCCGCTTCTTTTCTCGTGCCAGCACCCTAGACGCCACACAGTACCGCATTCTTCCACTCCGGCCCCACCCGCCCTGCTCTTCCCACCTGCTGTGCTGTCGCGGCGCAGCGGCGGCGCAGCCTCCTGAGGTGGCACTGCCGCTGCCCCAGGCCGCAGCAGCGCCCTCCCCTCAATGCGGTTCCCTCCGGCCCGCTCTGTGGACTCCTACCCTTCCTTTGATTGCATGCGCTATCGTATCCTCTCCACCCCTTGGTTCCCTCTTCTCCCTGCTCTCACCCATTCCCCGCTCGCCACAGCGGCCCCACCCATGTACCACCAGCACAGTGGCCCGCACTGCCGATGTGATGATGAGCGATGATACCCCTGCGCTGCTTGCCACCCTCGGCCCCGGCAACAGCACCCACCCGCCCCAACCAAGGAGCACCCAACCCCGCCACCCACGACAAATGCCACCTCCCAACAGCCTCTCTTGAATCACTGCCCTGATTGCATGCACATAATCTCACCGCGCACCGTCGTGTGTTCCTGACCCCCCTGCCGGCCGCAACAGCCGGCGCCGCCCCCGTGCCCGTGTGTGTCAACACTGTGTAAAGCGCCATCTTGTGAATGAGCACAGGCTGCACGACTCAGGGGGTGGCTGTGCGACCGCTTTGGTTTGTGTTGAGGTTGCGGCAAACATGCACAGTACATGCAGATGGTGCCTCCTGATTGACGGTGGTAAGGCCAGCCATCCTGCCACCCCGTCTTTTAGCACTGCACGAAACCGTAGCAGAGCCTCCTTACTGTACCAGACACAGGACCCACCCTCCTCTCTCCCCACTCCTGAACCACTGCCTTCGTCCTGCCCCTGCCACACCAAACACCAGTCTTGTTACATTAACAAACAACGAGCTTGCATTGTGCCATGAAAGCAGTTTCGTGTCCATGAAATCGGCCGCGGCAATGCACAGCGGAGGAAGGGAGAGGGAGCACAAAGGGGAGCAAGCATAGCACATAGCACGCGGGGACGAGGAATGCAGCACACTCCGAGGTGCGGCCCAGGCAAGGCGCCCGGGACCGCAGCTGCATCCGGTTTGGGGAGACGCAACAAAAAGCACTGGGGCGCGGGCACAAGGGCCGGCAAGCCACGGAGGAGCAGCTGCAGCCTGGCTGGTAGCAGCCTCTCCCTGCGCTGCTGCCGCCAGGCTGCCGGGGCCGCGGCACAAGCATTAAGGAATTGGACGTTTGGGGATGGGTCTCTGTTGCCGCCGTCGGCGGCGCCGCGCTGCTACAGCAGCTGTGCCTGCCGCGCCCCGCCAGAGGGGCGAATGGCGAGGGGCGGCACGGCGCAGGGCTGCGGCAGCGGGCGGGCCTCTGGGGCGTTGGAAAATGATGTATTCATGTGGGGCCGGGCTGGCAGGAGGAGGGGGGAGCGCGCGACAGGCTGGCAGGCCTGCCATGCGCTGCCTCTGCCTCTGCTGCCGCCGCGGCCGGGCGCGCTGCTGGCTGACTGCTGACAGATGTAGTGTTGGGGGCGTGAACTGACAGGATGCTGGGTAGGTGAGTGTACACTGAATGCGGGTGGGAAGAGGGGCGGGGCGGCGCAGGGCCGCCCACAGGGAGTGGCCCCTAGCGGCGGGGCACCAGCAGCAGCCAGCGGGTGGAGCGCTGGAGTGCTGCTGCCCCTTGCTTGCGCTGGGGCCGGGCGGGCGGGCGGGCCGCCGCTTTACTCCAGACCCTCAATCTTGTCCTCC
>VIYQ01001981.1:0-13923 GCA_009928355.1 Chlorella sp. CH2018 | reverse complement strand
GCCCTTGCATAGCGCGCCCGCCCCTCCACTTTTCCCTCCCCCGCCTGCCGCATTTTATTCGACTCTGGGCACCCCGTTATCCGGCCTCTGTATCCCCACCGCGCCCCTCGCTCCTTTGTTGCACTGCCGCCTTGTCGCTCCGCCCCCGGTATCGGCGCCCGGCTCGACAGCCGGGCATGGGGATGCCGCGGGTGGCGCACACGGCTGCCCCCACTGCCCTAAACCGACACATTTGTTTGACCTGGGTCCGCCTGCATGCATGTAATGCGTTCTTGTTTTGTGAACCACCCCAGGTCGGTGCGACAGGGCAGCTGGTGGTGCGGCGCACAAGAGCCACAGAGCTGTCCGAGTAGCTTGGGGGCTGCAACCGCATACATTGTGGCTGCTGGAAAAGCTCTGCTTGGTGGAGGGCGCAGTACAAGGCTGCAGGGTAGGGTGAATCGGCCGGCTCTTCTTCTGATAGGAAGTGGCGGCGGCGGCGGCACCCCGCCCGTCAGGGCCGCCCAGGCACCGGCTTGCCCCGCCTGCCGGCAGCGCCCGGCCGCCCCGCTGCATCGGATCCAGCGCCCACGACCTGTGGCGATCGCGGGGCGGTCGGGTGGATCCTGTGCAGACCCAGAGCTGGGTTGCCCCGCCTTAGCCATGCAGGGCACCCCTACCGCCCGCCAAACTCGCTTCAGTGGATCGCTCTGGATCACCAATCGACGAACGCGGCTTGCAGGTGGGCCTCGGAAGCTGGCTGGGGTGAGAGTGGTGAGGCGAGCCTGCAAACGGGCCTTGCCGGCCCTCCCGGCGCGCGAACCCTGTCTGCTCCAGACTTATGCACGACCCACCAAGCGTGAACGCGCTCGCGACGCCGCAGATACCAACCATGGGTGCCGAGGACGCCAAGAAGGCCGAGCAGAGCCTTGCCGGCCGGAGCAAGGCCATGGGCAAGGCCGCCTTGACTCAAGGAGTGGGCTGTGCGGGCAGGCAGTGCGCGGGTGAGGCGCTTCCGATGCTGCTGCCGCCGCCGCTCGTGGCGCCGCTCCCGCCACCCCGCCTTGCGCGGCTCCAGGGGCCGCCGGCCACGCTGCGTGCATCTGCTTGCGGCTCGGGCTACTGGAATGAGGCACCAGGGCACCCGCTGTGCACTCGGCAAGCAGCATGCATGTGCCTCCGAGGGCCTGCTCCGGCGTGCGTCCCGGACTCCCTCCAGTGCCAGACACTCCACCGGCTGTGCGCACCCCTGCTTACTCGTTCTGCAGGCTTCCGCGACTTTTTGCTGCGCGGCAATGTGGTGGACATGGTGAGAAGGGGAGATCAAGTGGTTGCTGGAGGCAACCCACTGCCAGTGTGCCCGCGCTCATGCATGCTCCTCTGCCCCCTCGCCGCGCACGGTGCGTACCAAAGCCCAACCTCACACGCCGCTTGCCCCTGCTCGCAGGCCATTGGTATCGTGGTGGGCGGAGCCTTCACTGCGTAAGTATTGCAAATGGAAGGGAAACAGTAGGGAAGGGGCACACTGCATAGCCGCCGCTACGCGCCAGCGGACACGTGCCCCGGTTCCGCCGGCGACGGCTGCAACGCTCCCCCATGCAAACCTGACGCTCTCCGCTTCGTTTTCCCCGTTTTTGGGGGCCGCGCAGACTCGTCAACGCCTTAGTTGCCGACCTGATAACTCCATTCAGTGAGTGTTTGTGTGCTCTGGCTTCCCCTGGGGTGTTCTGGCATGCCCTGGGGCTCGCAGGTTGCCTGCTGCACGCTAGGGCGCCGCCTGCCGTTGCTCTGCCCTTGGTGCCGCTGCCCCTGTGCTGCCCTGCCCCTGCCCTGTGCTCTGGCCTAACCCAGCTACTTTGTTGTGCATCAACAAGTAGGACACGTGGCTTCAACGCTTCCGTCTGCCCCTCCCACCATGCCCTCTCACCGTCGCTGAGCTGCTGCGTCTCCTGCCTGCAGTTTCGGCCATCTGGGGCGGCACCAACTTTGACCAGCTCACCTTCTCCATCAACGGCTCCCTCTTCAAGTATGGTGCGCCAGGATGTGCACCACTCAGCTGCTCTGCGGTTTGCCGTGCAGCAGGGCGACCAAGCCCAGCCGCTGCTGCATCTCATGCACTCCTCATCTCTCGTGCTCACACACCATGCAGGCCACTTCATCAACCAGCTGATCACCTTTGTCATCATCTGCGCCGTGCTCTTCTGGGCTGTTGGTGAGAGCTTAGGGCTCAGTGGTCTATCGCGCTTCTGCCTGCGCTGCCCTGCGCTGTGCTGTGCGCCGCCCTCTGCCCTGCATTCACACTCCCCTCTGCCCACTGCCCTGCTGTCGCAGTGCTGCCCATGAACATGCTGGTGAAGCGCATGTTCCCTGAGAGTGAGTCATAGATGTTGCACTGCATGGGCCGGGCGTCACAGCCGGTTGCAGACATGTGGTGCAGCATGACACGGCAGAACGGTGTGCTGCCAGCTGCTCGTCCCGCCCCACTTGCCGCATAGCGATTCTGTGCCAACTGCTCCTCCCTTGCCTCACTGCTGCTCCTCCTGCCCGCCCTCCCTCGCTGCAGAGCCCAAGAAGCCGGAGCGCCCCGACGGCTGCCCCTTCTGCGGCCACTCCCCCATCCCCTACACCGCCATCAAGGCAAGGCTGGCAGCGGGTAGTGTTGCTGCTGCCACTGCTTGCGCACCTAGCCATTACTGCAGCCTCACATGTTGCCCTTACATGCTGCACTCAAGCTTTGCAATAGGGGCCAACTCTGCTGACCACCACCCCCTCCTATTTCTCCCTGTCTGTGCTCACCGCAGTGCTGCGCGTGCTGCAGCGAGCTGCCGCCGCTGCCCTCTGAGACGCTGGCGGACCTGCAGCAGGAGGAGGCGGAGCTGAATGCGGAGCTGAACCCGGATGAGGAGGTGAGGGTGCTGGCCTGCTGGTGACGGTTTGTACTTTCGTTATGGCTGCCACAGCTGTGTGGGGTTTCGGCGGGAGGCAGGGCGGAAGGTGGAACTGAACGCAGAGGCAAACCCGGGTGAGGGGGCGAGCAGCAAATCTAACCTGTGATGCATGAACAGTCAGTAGTAGCTTGCCTGGGCAGCGAGCCCCACATCCACCGTCCTGTTGGCAGCCCTGACACCTGCTATGCGCTCTTCCTCGCCTGCAGATCAAGAAGCCGGCTGAGAAGGTGCAGAAGGTGTGAGATTCCCCCTGGGAGCTCTCATCTGCCGAGGGCCAGCTGCTGCAGCTGCGGCAGCGGCAGCGGTGGCGCCAATGTGAACCACCGCGGCGGTTGCCTGATCCGTCTCAGCTGCCATGCAGCCCCCATGAGCCGCACCGACAACTGCATCAGCACAGCAGGCAGCCGCCAGCCAAGTGGGCAGTGCTGCACGCTGTGCAGCATGCATGAACTGTTCGGAACAGGAGGAGACAGTTAGTATCCAGCACGCTTTTTTCCCTAGAGAAAGCAAACACCGCGTTGGGCCCACACTCACACACCCCGCCAGTTTTCGAATTCTGCCACCCTGCACATACCATTCGCATGCGCCCGTTACCTTTGCAGCGAACGCTTACTTGCAGCGCTACGTAGCAAGCTCACATGCGTACCAAGCAGCTCCATGCTCACGCCACTCTCTGCACTCCATGCATTACTCTCCCACACCCTGCGCAGATATGCAGCACTGAGGCTGCCACTTTTGGAGTACTAGTGTTGCCGCCGCCTCTACAAGCAACCGCTTCCTGCCTCTCTTCCCTCTCTCTTCGCCCAAAGCGCATTTGCATCATGCGAGATTCAAGCCATCCTGCACACCGTGTGTTAAACCCAGCATTACACGTGGCGCTGCACGCAGACCAGCACTGCATCATCGTTGCCAGGTGCAGGGCGAGTGAAGGTTGCAGACAGGCGGCCGTGCGTGGCTGCCCAGCGTGCGGGTCGAGCTGGCACGCTGAGCACGATGCCCAGGGTGGGCTGCTGCACATTGCGGCTCAGGAGCACGTGCATCTCAGGTGCAGCAGAAGCTGGCGAGGCTATCAGGGCATAGTGGCACTCCAGTTCTAAGTAACGGATGTTGGATTCCTGCAGAATCGGCTCTAATGCTGCCAGGAAGCGGGGCAGCGCCCACGCCGCCTCCTCTCCGTCCACTGGCGGCGGCGGCGGAGCGGTGGTGTGCCAAATGCTGATGCTGCGCGCTGCGATTCGCACGCTTTGGAACCGACCCAGCCAGTCTTTCCCCATCGCCTCGCCGTGCACGCTGAGCCAGCTGTCGCCAGCCTCAACGCTGACCTCTCGCAGAGCTGCATACGGCGCAAGCTCCTGCCGCCACATCAGCGCCTCCCCTGGCGCATTGCGCAGCGCGCACAGCGTGCCGCCGCTGGCCGCCTGGAAGGCACTGCTCCGCAGCAGGCTGCTGAGCGGCATAAAACTGCTGCACAGCAGGGGGCCTGCTGTAAAGGCTGGGCTCTAGCTGCAGCACAGCGCAGGGCAGCACGCTCAGCACCGGGTGCTTGAAATCATTTGGCAGGAGGACGCGCAGCGGGACAGCCAGCTGGAGGGTGTTGAGGGCGCAGGGGGTGGGGGAGGGCGGGGGGTCAGCTGCATGCTTGTGGGTGCAATGGTGCAGAAGAAGGCAGGCACCGCCAAGCCTGCCTGGCTCAGAGGAGTCGCTTGAGCCACGTGCACATGCCCTGAAACCTGGTCACTCCTGTGCTCTCACAATCCTCGCGCTGCCTCACCCTGGCCAGTGCAGTAAAGCGCCAGTGTCGGCAGGGGCTACACGCCGGCAGCAGCTCCCCTGCTGTCTTCACAGTGATGGTACCATCGCTGGGCCAGTCTTGCCCATCGGCAGATAGGCGCAGCAGCGCTTGAAAGATGAGCGCCAGAAGGTCGGCGGGCAGGTCTGCCCAGCCCTCTTGCTCCATTGGATGCACCACTGGTAATTGCGGTGCAGTCTGCAGCTGCTGATCAGGAGACGCAGCTGCCTGCTACCAGTGCAGAATGGGCAGGAGTCCGGCGGCGGGCGGTGAGCGGGCGGCGCTTTGGACCAGCGGCGGCTAGGGGGTTGGGGGGGGGCTGGTTAGCGGGCTTGCTTCCAAGACGTTACTCTGTGCCGCTGTGAAGCAAGCCAACACACTGCTCGCCTGTGCGCGGGTAGAGGTGGCCGGCCCTTGGACGTTTCTGCTCGGCAGCCTAGGAGCTTCCCCAGTACAGCCCCAGCAGCACGACAGCCAGGACATGGTGCAGAGGACAGCACGGCAAACAAACCGGGTTGGGGCCCTTTTGGGCGTGCTGTGCAGCGCTTGCCGCCTCTGCTGAGCACCCAGCTCTGTGCAGTGCTTACATCAGTTGAATTGGCATCTTGCGGGTGGCAGGAGGCCTCAAGCCTCTCAGCTGCGCACGCGCCAGGTGCATGGGAACGAGGAGCGAGCAAAGGGAGCTAGGGGAACCAAAAGGAGCGGCGGCGCGGCCGGCGTTGTAGCGCACCGGCCACCACTGCTCCCGGTTAGCGTGTGAACGGATTGCCACAAGCGGGCAGCGGCGGTGTTGGCGGTATCACAGTGCTTGCAGAGTATAGGGGGGCGGCGGAGTGGCGGGGGGAGAGAGGCAGCAGTGCAGCTCCAGGGATAGGCAGCTCCAGCCACAGGCGGGCTGCTACATCAGAGGCAGCACCAGATGTAGGTGGGCTGCCACATTCAGGCATCAGCAGCTGCCTCAGAGCTCCGGCTTCTCAACCTTGTCCAGCTGCGAGCCCTCCACCAGCGCAGCCTGCAATCAAGCAAAACGGCAAGCGAGCCCGGTTGTCAGGAACAGGCGGCTTGCAAGAGAAACCAGCTGGCAAAAGAAAGCCACAGTGCAGCGTGCAGCGCATCTCAGGCCGCATCGGCGCTGCCACGGTAGCTTGCCTGGGGCTTGAGGATCTTGCGCAGCGCCTCGGCCTCCTCGTACGCATCGCTGGTGGGCAGGTACTCTGCAGGGCGGGGGCGGGGGCGGGGGAGGCAACACGCAGCGACTGTTAGGTTTCCCACCGACCATGCTGTGCATCTGTCTGCTGCGCCAGTGCCAGCGCCGGATGCCGCCCACGTGCCGCGCAGCGGCGGCTGCGTGGCACATGCTGCAGCCTGCATGCAGCTGCAAGCACGCGGCAGCGCAGCCGTCCTTGCTGGGCATCAGCACCCACCGTCGGCATGGGCATCCGCCACACGGAAGAAGGCATTGGCCAGGGTGGGGATCTCTGCCTTCTGCGGCAAGGCAAACCAAGGGCAGGGCAAAGGGATGTTGGGTTGGCGTGAGTGATACAAGACACGACGGTCCCAGAGGGAAGGGAGGATCCCGCCTTCGGCGGCAACCAAGAGCAGGCGCCAGATGCACATGGCGAGGCAGGCTGCCGGGGCGGCAGTTGGGCTGTGCAGGGCCGGCTGTGATGCCGCGCACGTTGCAGCCAGCCCAGGCTGGCGCTTGCTACCTTGGGTAAACATTCAGAGCAGCGCCACAGTTGATTGCCTCACCTCGTCCTTTGTGAGGTCGCGCACATACTTGGCAGGGCTGCCCGCCCACAGCTGGCCAGAGGGTATCCGCCGCCCCGGCGGCAGCACGCTGCCGGGCGCCAGCACTGCAGTGAGAGCAGGGGGGGAGGTCCAGCGATATGTGATTCAGTCGGATGCACGCCTGGGAGAGTGCTCAGCACGCAATCAGCCAACCGCTTGCCGGCGTGCCAGCGCAGCCTGTCCACCTTTGCTGCCCACCCGCCGCCAGCTGTCTCTCCCGCCCAACGCTGCTCACCTGCGTCCTCCACCCAGGATCCCCGCAAAGTGAGCAAGAAGCTCCCACAACAGTTGCTTGCACCCTGTTGCTGAGGCTCACCTGCGTTCTTCTCCACCCAGGACCCCTCCAGCAGCACCGACTTGTCGCCAATCACTGACTCATCCTCAACCTGCAGCAGTACACAGGAACAGCAACAGGGGCTCGAGACAAGGCGGTTGTGTCACTCTGCTTGGCAGAAAGCAGGCGTGCCGCTCTGCGCGGCAACGGCGTGCCCCACTGTCAACTATCCAGCAGCAGTTGATAGCTGCCCGCAGCATGACCACAGCGCACCGTGCAGGAGCGCAGCAGGCAGCCCTGGCCGATGGTCACGCTGCGGCCGATGGTGGTGGCCGCCGGCAGGCCCGTAGGCACAGAGCTGCAGCAGTGAGGGGTGCATGTAGAACGCAAGGACATGAGCAGCGGAGGCAGCGAGAGCAGGCTGCCTGGAGGTGAGAGGCAGGCAGCGTGCAGAGCAGCACTTCCTGGCCCAGCCGCAATGGCACACGACCTGCAACCGTTCGTCGAGCGGCGGTCACCATGCAGCGGTCCTGGCTGTTTAAGCGCACAGCCACACATGGCTGGCCCCGGCAGCATGCAGCAGGGCAGGCACACACCGTCCGAAACTCACCGAGCGGCGGTGACCACGGAGCGGTCCTGGATGTTTGAGAAGGCGCCCACGGTGATGTGGTTCAGGTCGCCGCGCAGCACGCAGCCGTACCAGACAGAGGTCTGGGGAGGGGAGGGCGGGCGCCAACAGCGGCGTGAGCACTGGGCAGCAGGCAGGCAGGCGGGCAAGCCGCATGGCCAGAAGGGCAGGTGGCGGGTGCTGCAGAGGGCATGCCACACCCCATGTGTGCAGCAGCACAGGCTTGTTCGGTCACGGCGCAACAATGCCTGTTCATCCAGTACCCTGCTCCCCTGTCCCCAGCGCCGGGCTCGCACCACCATGAGCAGCACGACTTTTCACACAGTGCAGCCTCCGCACCAAGCGCAGCGGCTCACCCGGTCGTACAGGTCCACATCGCCCACAATCACGGCATTGGGCGCCACCCAGGTGTCGGGCGCCACAGTGGGCACCCGCAGGCCAAGGTTGATCAACTGCCGCTGCCTGCAGCAGCATTGCAGCAGCCACGCGGCGGAGGGGTCGGCGAGCGGCGGTGGCGGCGGCGGCGGGCGGCGCTGCCTCCCAGCTGCCCTGGCACCCACGATCGCTCGCAAATCACCTGTTGTACACCTCCTCTGCCGGATGCACGGGCGCCGAGGTGCTGGCGGTCGTGGTGAACACCCGGCCCAGCTGGGAGGCCGCCCCGGGGGCGGTCTCGAGCGCCGCGGGAAGCCGCTGCGCCAGAGACAGGCAGGCCCGCCGCATGGTTGGATGCCCCGCCCCGCTGCCGGTCTACGCTGCTGCTGGCGCCAGTCGTGAGGGAGGTGTGCGGCCTCGCTGCGCTGCGAGCCTGCACCGCTTCGCTACCGACTGTCCGACCGCTGCTGAGTGCGATGGGCCTAGGGGTTGCGCTCCCCGTGCCCCTCCCCCGCCGCATTTGTCGCCAGGTAGGCAGACCAGTGCCAAAGCTTGCCAGGCGGTACCTGCAGCGCGATCAGAGCTCTGGGCGGCGATCGGCCATCGACAGTACGGTCTGCGGCAGCCGCAATACCCGCGAGCAGGCAGCTGGCGCACTCCCCCGCAAGCCGCGGCCTCCGCAGCGGTCCCGGCGCTGTGCTGGACCTTTAAGGCCTTGATCACAACCGATCAGCTGTCGCACAGGGCGGCCAAGCAGCTATGGCGGCGGCTTCAGGCTCCAGAGGGCTGGGCGTGACGCAGACCGACATGGTGAGGGGCCGGCGGTGTCGTCGCAGCTCCAGACGAGCGATGCCAGCCGGCGGATCAGTTGCCGCCGCCCTGCAGTTCCCGCCGCCTGGCCGCCGCCGCTCAACTCCCGCTCCCGCCTGCTGCCTCTTCGACCCCGCCAGGATGCATCGCGCCTGGTGTTTGTGTCGGTGAAGGACGCCAAGCCCAAGCGCAAGGTGGCGGTGCCCATTGGCGATGGTGCCACGTGGGAGCAGTTTTGCAGCCAGGTGCGTGGCGCTGCTCCCTTGATTCGGGGGCGCACCCCTCGCTGGTTTTGATGCAGCAGAGGCGTGTGCTCTCTGCTGCGACATGCGCAGCTACACTTGCTGGAGTGAACATCATCTGAAACTGGCTTACATCCTATCGCTGTTGCCATGCTGCACATGAAGTGCTGCCACTGCCGCCGCTGCTGCCGCCGCTGCTGCTGCCCTGCCTTGCACACAGCCGTTGCTGCTCACTCCCCGCGCTTGCCTGCTGGCCTGCACAGGTGCAAACCAAGCTGAAGCTGGTGGGCATTGCGGCTGTGTACCTGGCCTCCAGCGGCGAGCAGGTCACGCGCCTGGACCAGCTGCAGGACATTGACGAGCTGTATGTGGTGGAGGTGAGCGGCCGTCCTTTCTTTATCGCTGATGCTGATGCCAGTTGGCTGGGTTTAGAACGAAGGGTTGAGCTGCAGGCCATTGACGGGCTGTATGTGGTGGAGGAGAGGCAAGGGTTGTAGCACTCGGCAAGCGTGATCGCAGCCGGATGGGGTGCTGGACGCTGTTCGCCTGCCCTGTCTGATCACTTTTCCCTGTGTTCACCCTCCGCAGGGCTCGGCGCGGGGCGGGCAGGCGAGCGCAGCAGGCCCAGCAGCGCAAGATGCCTTTTTGCAGACGCACCCCACGACCTACATGTCGCGCATGGGGGTGGCGGACACAGAGATCACGCCAGCCATGAGCAGGTGGGCGGGGTGATGGAGCTGGGCAGCTGGGCAGCAACATTGCTGCTGCTGCTGCCGCCGCTGCTGCTGCCGCCGCTGCTGCTGCCGCCGCCGCTGCTGCCGCTGCTTGCTTGCCCGGGCATGGAAGCTCGTCGTCCCTTGCGGCACCCTCGCTGTGCTGGGGCCCTGTTCTGTGCAAGCCAGCTGTAAGAGCGTGCGGTCAGGGGGCGCAGGCATGCCCTGGCCTGCTTGCCGCCACTCAATGGCATGTGTGGATCACTTGCTGTCCACGATGTCACCTGCTGTGCTTTCCTGGATTGTACCCGCTATGCAGCCAGCTGGACGCGGACGCAGACGAGAAGGGCAAGTACGCGCGGCGGCAGGGCAGCCTGCAGCGCACGATGAAGCGAGTGTTCCCCGGCCTCTTCCAGGGCAGCCTGCCCGTCACTACCAAGTGAGCGCTGCAGCAAGGGCGCAAGGGTGCACGTGCCGGGGCAGCGCAGTTGCATTGTTGGCTGCCTGCGCTCCGGCCTGCAGCATCTCTGCCCAACACTGCACATCCCATCAAACCTCTTCTCCTCGCTGCCGTTCCCCCCGACCACCCGCCGCAGGGACACAAGCAGCGGCAACCCGCTGAGCCCGGCAGTGGAGCAAGTGCGGCGGCGCATTCGGCGGCGGCGACGCAGCTGTGCCGACCCCCGCAACCTGCTTGTCCTGTTCACCCTCATCTCCTGCCTTGGCACCGTGCTGTTTGTCTACTCGCGGACAGCGGCCCACCTGCCGTGAGGCTTGTGATACGTATGCTGCTGTTCGATGTGTGCTGGCTGTAGCTGTACGTGCTGCAGCCATGCCGCCTGGCCTCGTTCCCTTCAGCTGCTGCACGACTCTCTCTGCTCCCCCGCCCTGTCTACCTTGTGCGCTTCTTTTATTGCGGGCCGAACTGCTGCCACACTGCAGAATGAATGAAATAGTGTAGGAACAGCTCAGGCAGGCAGAGATACAGATGAAGCCCTGACCATGAGCACGGAATCCCGCAACCGGGATGCATGCTGCCAGCACAGGCGGGACTCCACGCCGCCGCGTTATCGAAACTTTGCAACTGCCTTCTATAACCCCTGCAGGCAAAAAGCAGTGTTCTGACGCTGTAAATTACGTTCCGGCAGCCGCGCTCTTGAAAGACCTCTGGAAGACACTCCCTGCCCCCCTCCGCACACTATTCGGAAGAGTTCAAGGGTGCGAGAAGAGTGCAGCAAGCGGAAGAGCGGGCCCGGGGAACGTGAGGGCGCCCGGGTTTAGGCCCGCCGCCGTGCCGCGCCGCTGCCGCCGCTGCCCACCGCTGGCTGCTCGTCCCTGCTGTGCAGGCAGAGCCACAGGGCGTCTGCAATGAGGAAAGCAGTGGTGTGCTTCTGCGCAGCTCTTGCAGCGTGCCTCTGCACTGTACGGGGTGAGCTAAGGGGGTCTGTGTCGGCAGCAGGACTTGCGTGCGCTTGGCCGTGCAGTCCCGTCGCTGAGCATGCCCGGGCCCGAGGCTTCGATGCAGGTCAGGGCCGCGTGACCACTGCTTCGAACAGTACAGTGGTGCTGGAGGCTGGTGTGTGGCCCATCAGTGAGGAGCAGCGGCGCTGCATTGTGGCCAGCGCCGGGGCCAGCGAGGCATGGGCACGCTTTACAGCGGCCGGCATGCTGATCGGCTCCGCTCTGCTGGATGGTGATGAGAGCAACGTGACGTATGCCTTGTTGGGCATACCAGACGTTCAGGCAGTGTTGTCTCTGCCGTTCAATAACATTACTGGCGGCTTGGAAGAGTGGGTAGCTGAAGCCATGGAGGAGTGTGGCGTGCCACAGTTTGAGCTGGTGGGCCCAAACAGTACCGACCCACAGAGCATGCACGGTGCGTTTCCGGTGGTGCCTGGGCAGCCATCATGCCTTGCATAGAAAATGACATGTGCTGTATAGGCTTTGCTGGCACCTGCGGCCGCTGCTGCAACAACAAATGATCCCCCCCTCACTCCACTGCTTGTGCAGCTGCCATGACGGCCTGGCTTCAAACCGTTGACGAAGCTGATGTGATTGGCTTTGTGCCTTTGCCGGAAAATGCAACAGATGAGGAGGCACTAGCCTACGCAACCGAAGAGTTTGGGCCATTGATGCAAAGCGGCGCTTTCCCCGCCACTTCATTTGAGGCAGAGCCACCTGGCCGCCGCCTGCTATATGCCGCTGGCCTGATCCAGAACGAGGGTGCCGCCATTGAGCTGGCTTATGTGCTAGGAATCGTCACATCATTGGGCTCTTCGCTTGTGACAGCGGGCCTCACAGAAATCCAAATTGTGGCCGGCGCTGCTAACACGGCTTGGAAGACAATTGGCAACACACTGGGCCTGGCCACCGGCAACCTGCTGTCCATGGAAGCGCAGAGCAGCTTGAACGATGACATGGCAACGCTGTTTACAGCCGTGACAGATGATGTCACCGTTGAGCAAGCCTTCCTGTCAGGGCAGGTGGGAACCACAGCAACCTGGCAGCAGTGCTCCGGGGTCCGGGGTGGCAATGGGTGGCATTCGCTGTATGTGACCAGCCTGTCAATATTTGTGTGAGCAGCATTGGCTGTGTGAGTTCAGCTTTTGCAGTTTGTTGGTGCGTTATGTTCCTCTGCCCCATCCTTCTATTGCCTCAGGCACTGGCTGGGGTTCTGTCCATGCCGAGTGTTGGCGGCCTGGACGGTCGTGTGAAGAAGCTGTGGCCCCTGGTTAAATCCGTGTCGCGCACGTTCAAAAAGGCAGGCAAAGAGACCTGGAAGGCACTGCAAGAAATTGTGCGCCTGATGCGCAACCCTTCCAGCAACAAGAAGACCCTTAAAGGCGTGATAAGCAAATGGATTCGTAATACTGAGACTGCTTTCAGGTATGTTGGCTGTCGTGCCAGCTATTCAGAATCGGCGCAGTCGGATCAAAGCCGGTCACGTCCATATTCCTGCAGTAAGGGACAAGATATTTACGACTTGCAAGATGCCATCACAACTGCTGTGAAGGACATGGCTGGGGCAGCAGTGTTTGCATACCAAACTTTCGGTAAGAACGGTCAGCTAAGTTAACCGCAGTAAACGGCTGCCAGCTGGAAACTCCACAAACTGAAGCTAACAAGGTTCGTTCTCCCCTGTTGCCCAACTTCATAGCCTGTGACAACTGCATCGATGGGGAGCCTTCTACAGCCGTTGTGGCGACCGCCGGCACCCCGTACTTCACCACCCCCTGCGCAAAGGAGGACAAGTTTAAAATTGGTGTTCTGACGAAATGCTACAAGCTGACACTTACTGGGCGCCGAAGCCCAAGCATTTGTGGAGAGAGCACCTGTTTTGCAGAGGCGAAAGAAAGCGATGCGAGCGGGCGGTATGTCCTTGTGTGGTTGGCGGACCACGCTTGCAATGGCCAGCCGGGCACCGCCATCACCGCACCCGGCACGCAAGGCTGCCCAGGGAGTGGCGCTGGTGCCTCAGGTAGGGCGTGTTCATGTTCCTTCACATGGTTGGTTCGTTGCTAAGCTTTTGCTTGCTTTGCTTCTCGCCCAAACTGCCAGCTTTCGTTTCCTCCAATGTGTTTCTCATCTTTCGCCAACTATTCCTGCAGAGGGGACCAGCGACCCACGTAAATTGTCACTTGTGCAAGCAAGCCCTGACTCTTGCCGCAACAGCCATCCCTGTTGGGTATCACCTGGCGGCTTGCGTGTGGTTTCCGATCTTGGAAGTGCTGACCACAGCGGCGCCTGGGACCTCGTGCTTTCATTTGTAGACACAAGCACACTGTGCCAGAACGTTGGGTTCGAATACAGTGAGCCACACGGTTTGCGGGCTTCCCTTCCTTGCAAACCACTTTGAGGCAAATTTGAAGCATTCTTCACCTTTGCCTGCAGATAATGCAATGGATCATGGAGAGGGCATTGATGAAAACGACCCCAACTCAGGAACCTTCCCGGCTTCCATTCCGATCCAGCACACAGACGATACCTACACCCTTTTCATGGCACCCATACCTGGCAAGCAGCTTTTGAGCATCATGACCACAGATGGCTGCGAGTTTCACTACTCGGTGAGCGAGTGTGCCTTTGCATAACATCTTGGTGACAATGGGTAGGCGACACCAAGCGGGTGAAGTTTGCATTTCCATCTTGCTCAGGTATCGTGCGGCGCAATTCTTGGGGTGGGATCCCAGACGTTGAGCAACGACTGCTTTGAGAACGGTAATCAGTCTAGAATGTATTTGCTGCAGCTTGTAATCTGTGATGTCGATGTGGGTAGCATGATGTGCTACAGGCGTAATTGATGAACCAAACCATGCATCAAGCTGGCAGTGTAGCTTTGAGCCACCATCCGCCGCCCTTGCCCATTCTCCCGCC
>VIYQ01001979.1:0-14283 GCA_009928355.1 Chlorella sp. CH2018 | reverse complement strand
GTGGGTGGGGTGCGGTGGGTGATTAGTGGGCAAGCATGGTGGTGCTAGCGAGGGAGTTCAGTGCCTTCCTGCCCAGCCTGCCCACCCTGAACCCAACCCACAACTCAGCACCGAACAATGCACCACTGAACATCATGATGCTAACCCCCAGCCAGAACGAACCTGCCACCCCACCCCACCTTCATCATGCGCAGCATCTCGGGGTCCTGCATGCGCTTCCGCATGTCTGCCATCATCTCAGGCGGCATGCTGCTGGGGTCAAACCCAGGAGGCATGCCCATGGGCATGCCCCCGACTGCTGCGCCACTGGCAGAGGCAGGAGCTGCTGCTGCGTCGGCACCGCCCGCAGCCGCTGCTGGGCCAGCGCCAGGCACGGCACCCATGGAGGTAGCCATGCGCGTCATGCGCTCCATGTCTGCATGGGGGGTCGATGCATGAAGTCAGGGGTGGCACGAGGGCATGGATCGCATTGGAGGGCATGGATGGACATCGCGCAAATCAAGCCATAAGCCCCACTTGAGCGCCGCCTGGCACGGCAAGCCGGGCATGCGCCCGACACAGCGCCGCAGTGCAGCTGAGCATTCAATCTTGCACAGCCCGCCTCACCCTCGGGGCTCATGTTCTTCATCATGGCCGCCGCCATCTTGAGCTGGGCGGGGTCCATCTGCACATCACGCATCAAAAGACAAAGGCAGCATCAGCCCAGCTGCGCTGCATGCTGAAGCCTAGCCCCAGGGATCTGGCCTTCCCACAACCCAAACTGCGCCACTCATCCCCCCGCCCATTGGCACCACTCACCGCCGCTCCACCGGGCATCATGGATGCCATGGAGCGGAGCTGCTCCTCGCTCATGTTCTCCATCATCGTGGCCGCCTGCATCGTAGGGTGCAGTGTGAAGTGGTGCTCAGATGGGTGGTTAACACATGTGGGGGGCTTGCAAGTGAGGTGGCTCCACGGATCAGCACCATGGAGCAGGCGGCGGGACAAAAGCAGCATGCACAGCCCACAAACACGATTCCGCATGGCCAAAACGTACAGCAGACCGCACACAACATTCGCACTGCCTCTCACCTGCTTGAGCATCTCCGGGTTCTGCTTCATCGCTTCAGCCATCTGATCCGGGCTGCCGCCCGCTGCTGCTGCCGGCACCACGCCAGCAGTTGCCGTTGCTGCGGGTGCCACCGGTGCCGCTGGCGCCGCCGCCGCCGGCGCGGCAGGCACGCCTGCAGCAGGTGCCCCAGGAAAGCCCGCGGCCGCCTGCGCCTGCGCCATGGCTGCCAGCTGGTCAGGCGGCATGCTGCGCATCATGGAAGCTGCCTGCTTAGCCATCTCCGGAGTGACACCTGGCATGCCGCTCTGGGCCAGCATGGACGCCAGCTGGTCGTCGCTCATGGCTGCCATTGCGCTGGCCGCCTGCCGTGCCATCTCCGGGTTGCTCTGCAGGCAAGAATTGGTGGGCTGTGGCTTCACATGGGTGACGGCCAGCAAGTCAAGGCGGGGGAGTGCGCCCAAAGCGCTGCCTGCTGACTCGAGCAGCGGCGGCACAAGCCTCGACTAGAGGCTATGCTGAGTGGTATCCCCAGCACGGGCAGCGCAGCACAGCACAGCGCACCTTGAACATCTCCTGCGCCTGCTGCATGCGCTGGGCATCCATGCCTGGCGGCATGCCAGCCGGCATGCCAAAGCCGCCCGGCGGGAAGGCTGGCATTGCAGGGGCCGCCGGCGCTGCACTGGCAGTCGCTGCACTGGCACCACCTGCAGGCTCCTCAAGCGGCGGCATGTCGTCATCAGACTCTGACTCTGCCAGGCCCTCCTGCTGCTGCTTCGCGGCCTCAACCGCCGCGCCTGTTGCGGGCTGCTGGGTGGGTGCCGGCGGCTGCTCATCCGCGGCTGCCAGCTCCGTCACCTCTTCGATGATCACACCTGCGCAAACGAGGCATTGGCAGGCGAGTGAGTGGTACCTTTTTGTAGCTTGCATGCACAGTCTGCGTTCGGCAATGGCGGCCACCGTCTAAGCAAGCCCAGCCTCCCCACACGCACCCTGCTGTGCCTGCCGCTGCTTCTGCTTCGCCTCGGCAAGCTTCTCACGAATCAGGTCCTGGCAGGGTACAAGGGGGCAGCATGGAGCACTGTGTCGGAAGCGCTCCCTGCATCTCTGAGCAATGCCCCAAGTGACCCAGGCGCAGCGCAGTATCCTCGACACATTTGCAGCCCTGCCGCTCGCAGTTTGATCGCCGCCGCCTGGTTCAGCATGCAAACTGAAGCACAGCATTGTCGCCCACCGACCTTCTCATTCTCAGGCGACAGGCGCACCGCCTGGCGTAGGTCTTCCACTGCGGCATCGTAGCGTTCCAGCGCGCACAGCGCTTGGCCTGCAGCAGGGCAATGGGAGCTTGGGAACTCTTCAACCATGGGGCTGTGATGCAGGCCCGCAAAGCGATGGTGGTGCAAGCAAGTGTGGACGGGCTTAAAGTGTCTGCCCACCCACCAGCAGGCATCAAGCAGCTGCAGCCAAAGCCCCAGGGCCAGCGATGCACGCACCCCTGCGGTACAGCGCTTTGCGGTTGGACGCATCCACAGCCAGAACCTCGCCGCACTGGTCCACACACTCCTGCAGGGGAGGAGAAAGCAGGGAGACTGTGACCAATGCCACTCTGGAGCCAGTCGCTGCTGCCCCAGCTGCTGCCTCCTTTCGACCCGGGCAGCCAGAAGTTCACTGGCAATATTGAGCACGCCTTAATCTCACCTGCCAGCGCTGCAGCTGCAGGTAGCAGCTGGCCAGGTTGCTCTGGCAGCTGGTGCGCAGCTGGCGCGCCGCCAGGCTCGTCTGGCCTGCAGAAACAAGGGAGGCAAGGCGGGCAACAGGCATGGGAAGAGGGGAGCATGACGAGCAAGCTGATGCGCAACAGCATTGCTTGCCACCAGGTACCCTCTCACAGCAGCGGCACCATGCCCGCCACAGCTGCCTCACCCGTCAGGTTGGAGATTGCGCGCTGGTACTTGTCAGCCGCCTCCTTGTACTGCTTGGCTCCATGCAGGCGGTTGCCCTCCGCCTTCAGCTGCTCAGAGGCGGTCAGGCCGTACTGCTGCTGCGCGCTGGCCTGGCCCACGCCGGCGCTGGCCTGAGCGCAGGCGGGCGGGGGGCGGGAAGGGAGGACTCATGAAGGTCAGAACTTGGCACACGCAAGCGAGGGGTTACAGCAGCCAGGTGGCAGGTGGCAGCCCACAACCGCATGCCCCTCAAGCCAACCCCGCAGCCCGCACCTGTGCCGCAATCTGCTCGCCGGTCATGTTCTGTGTGGCCGCCCGCATCTGCTGGATCTGCTCCGGTGTCATGTTCTGTGGACAGGGAGCCGGGCAAGTATGGGCTGGCTGGGGCGACCTGTGATCTGGCAGCTTGATGCACAACAGTGCAAGCCTAGAGCTGCGCAGGATGTGCCACAGATGCGAGCGGCGGCAGCGCAGCAGTGCTGCTTGCCTGCATCTGGTTCATCGCCGTCTGCATCATGTCGGGCGAAATGTTCTGCATCTGCCGCTGCATCTGGGCCATCTGCAGGTGGTCATTGGATGGGCAGGGCAAGTCAGCGGGTGAGGCAACAATGGGAGTCGCAAGCTGCCGCAATTTGAGCAGCCCAGCGCGGCAGGTGTCGGCACCTTGTGGCAGCAACCGGGCCAATGCTACAGCATGCCCACCTGCTCCGGCGTCATTTTGGACATCATGTCCTGCGCCATCCTGCAGTGCGGCAGCGGCGGGGAGGACAGAGGGTGAAGACCACCGGCGCAGGCGAGGGCGATTGTTGTCCTTCCTGGACTGGCAAAACAACCGCAGCTCGCTCAATGCATCATCCTCCAGCTGGAAACTCACGCCATCATCTCGGGGTTGAACATCTTGGCTGCGCCGTGCAAATGGGCATGAGCACTGGGCGGGTGGTTTCAGGTGGCGGCGTGCACTCGGCGGCGGGTGGGCGGGTGGAAGGCGGCGGCCTGGCTGGCGCTCCCGGGCCGTATGGAAAGGCTAGGGAGGGTCTGGACAGATCAGGGCGATCGCTGGCGGTGCCTCAGGGGCCACCAGGCGCCGCAGCTGTGCACGAGCAGTCAGAGGGCAGGCTCTACGCCGCCCTGCTTCAAACGGTCGGTCGCAGCAGTGGCGTAGGATGTCAACAATGCTGTAGGAAGCGTCGTAGAGCGGCCCAGCAGCGTCGCAGGCCCAGCAGCATTCAGCCGACCGCGCCTCCTTTGCGTTCGTTTCATCCTGCAGGCGCACAGGCCGATCGCTTGCTCCCGCTCGGATGTTCACTGCCTCTCTGCGAGGCACCCAGTTCTGCGCCCCTCGAACCCTGCACGGCCTTCTGCGCAGCTTGCCTGCTCTCACAACATCGCGCCACCCCGGCAGCGCCCTTGCACACGCCCAGCCACCGCCTCCCGCTGCCGCCGCCGCCGGCAAGTCGACCGCAGCCCTTCCGCCCGGCATGGAGGCCCAGCCAATCAAAGCCGAGCCGGCAACCGCTGACGGCATGCAGTGGAGCTCCCTGGGCACACCTGCAGCTGAGCTGCGCCTGGAGTGGACGCTGCCGACAGGCGCGCCGGGACGCCCCAGGGTTGAATGGTTCATTCAAATGCACGGTTCCCGCCCTTGGGGTTGTGCGCGCCCTCTGATGCTGATGCCAGTGTAATTGCACAACCTGTTGCCGCAGGCCAGTCGTTCCGCTGGCGGCAGACGGGGGAGGGGGAGTTCACGGGCATGGTGGGCCGCCGCGCGGTGAGGAGCATGGCAGGCACTTGGCGGCGGCGGCTGGTGCTACTGCTGCTGCTTGCAGGCGTGGCGCCGCCCCACGCGCAACACACATGCCGCCCATCTGGCTTGCAGTCGACCACATGCCGCGCTGGCCGCTCTCCCTTGCGCAGGTGGTGCTGCGCCAGCTGCCCAATGACGTGCAGTACCGTGTGATTGCGCGGGGCGAGGGCGCCGACCCAGACGGCGATGCCGCCGCGCTTGCAGACTACTTCAACCTGCCCCACAGCCTGGCAGCTCTATCCCCGGGCTGGTGCTCCGCATGTGACCGCTTTGCGGCGGTGCACCCGCTGCTGCCTGGGGCGCGCATGCTGCGGCAGGACCCGGTGGAGTGCCTGTTCCAGGTGGGCAGCATGAGGGGGTGGAGGGGACGAGGTGGAGGGGTGGAGAAGGGGGACAGCAAGACAGCAGGCATGTGCTGTGGCAGGTCCCATGTGCCTCTGGCACTGCGGCACGTAGCTGGCTGTAGGGTTGTGCAGCAATTGCTGTGCCTGTGTGCCTGCACGCTTGTCGGCACAATGCAGTGTGTGCAGCCATCACCTCCTGCTCTGCGCTCCACCCGTGCACCGCCGCAGTTCATCTGCAGTAGCAACAACCACATCAGCAGGATCGGCGGCATGGTGGAGCGGCTGTGCCGCCGCTACGGCACGCCCCTGCTGCCGGCTGCTCAGGACGGTGGCTTGACTGGCTCGGCGGCAAGCGCGGATGGTGCCTCTGCGGCGGCGGCGTCAGGCGATGGGACGCCAGCAGCAGGCAAAGCAGCAGGCAGCGGCAAGCAGCAGCCAGGGTTGGAGCTGTATGCCTTCCCCACACTGGAGCAGCTGGCAGCGGCCACTGAGGAGGACCTTCGGGCAGACGGCTTTGGCTACAGGTGCGGCTGAGGGGAAGGAACATCCACACGGGCTTTTGTTTAGAGTGGGCTGCTGTTTCTGCGTTACATGGATTTTCACAGAGCCACCAGCTCCAGCATGCTGCTCTTCCCTGCCCGTGCCCATGTGTTTGCATTCACCAGCTCCCCGAGCAATGGCTCTTCCCACACACAGGGCCAAGTACATCACCGGCAGTGTGGCGCAGCTGCTGGCGCGGCCTGAGGGTGGCGCCGCCTGGCTGCTCAGCTTGCGGACTGTGCCATATGAAGGTGCGGGTGGCTGCGGGAAGCCTGCACGTGGACAGTGATGCGTGCTGCTTTGCTCGGCGCCCTTCCTGTGTTCCCGCTTTATTCCTCCATGTCCACTTCCCCTAGAACGACTTGCAAGCTCCCCCAGCCCATTCCCTTGCCTCCGCTGCTGCAGAGGCATCCGAGGCGCTGTGCACGCTGCCGGGCATTGGGCCCAAGGTGGCTGCCTGCGTGTGCCTCTTTTCTCTGGACAAGCACGAGGCGATCCCTGGTGAGTGAGCTTTGGTGCTCTTGTGTTGGCATGTGGCTGTGCGGCCCATGCACTGGGCACTGGGGCTGGGCTGCAGGTTGAGCGGCGTGTCTCATTGCGCCTCCCTGCCTGCACCCACCTCTGCACATTCCTGCCTGCACCCAAGCAGTGGACACGCACGTGTGGGACCTGGCCTGCAAGTACTACACCCCCCACCTGCGCAACAAGAGCCTGACCAAGAAGGTGGGAGCAGGTGCAGGGTGGCTGGAGTGGCTGGAGTGGCTGGTGCACTGCGGTTTAACCAGCTCGGGGCCCTGGCTGGTGCATGGCTGTGTGCTGATGTGGGTTGACCTCAGCAGTGCGCCTTGCACACTCTGCTGCATGTTTGGAGAACCGATTCATGCCCTGCGCTCCCCTCCTGCAACTATCTGCAGATTCATGTGGAGGTGCAGGCCGCATTTGTGGAGCGCTTCGGTCCGTTCGCCGGTGAGCGGGGCAGGCAGGAGCACGCAAGTCACAGCTCACAGCTCAAAACTCCAACTGCGTCTGCTTGTGTAGCCCGAGCCGCGCCGTTGAACCGCTGCCGCTCCATGTTGCGCCACTGCTGCAGGCTGGGCGCACAACACGCTGTTCATTTCTGAGCTGGCCAGCACCCAAGCCAAGGTTCCTGGCCTGGCAGCAGCGGGCGGTGGCCGCAGCGGCAGCAAGCGCAAAGCCAAGGGCAGCAGCAGCAGCGCCAGCGAGGCCAGCAGCGAGGGTTACAGCGAGGCGGCGGCTAGCGAGCCAAGCAGCAGCGATTGCGGGGCAGCACTGCCAGACACGCCGCCTGGTGCGGACGAGGCGGCGGCAGCAAGCAGCCGGCCGGTGCGCCGGGCGCGGCGGCGGGCAGCCACTGCGCAAGGCAAAGAGCTGTGAAACTGATTATGATGAGACTCTATTAATTGCTAGTGTAATGCAAGAATGATCATCCACAACAGCACACCGGCTTGGCTGCACCCAGCATGCAGAGCTACAGCTACATAGCCACTCAGAGCTTCAGCTTTGTTCGCGAGCTCATGCAGTCAAATGGCAGGCTGGAGGACAGCGTGGGCTCCTGCTTTCGGAACGAGCTGTTGCGCAGCTCATCATACATGGCCAGCAGCAGCTCCCCGTATACGATGTCAAAGCTCCACACGCCCCGGTGCCGCATGATGGCCTGGATGAAAGCGAAAGTGGCAGCGCCACAGTTGTAGCTCTTGCCCCTCTCTGCAAGTGAGGTTGGTACATTGGAGGAGAGGCTGGGAACTGCGTAGCTCAGTGCTAGCGCACGTATGCCACCATCTGCCAAATTGCTGGAGCATTTGGGTGGCATCCCAAGTCTCACTCTTGCGGCTTGTTTCCATCGCCAACTGGTCATGCCGAGCAGCGCTGAACTGCACCACTAAGCCTCCGGCAGTCATCTGCATGCCGCACAGAGGTCAGGCATTTTCAATGCGTCTGCAGCCGTTAAAGATGCATGTGGGCACAGCTCTGCAACCCTCTTGTCAACCCGGCGCGCCCCTGACCAAAGCGGGCATGCTCACCTTTTGCCAGGAGCGTGAACGCCCTTTGTACTCCTCATGCCAGTCTTCAAACTGTCCGTGCCTCAGCACAGCATTAAAGGGCAGGTTCATCACGGTGCCGCTGTGACACGAGTCGATCAGTGCATGCAGCGTGACGCCCTGCAACACGAGTGTGCAAATGATGCGCGCTTTGCCGTTGTTCAACAGGAGGTATAAAAGTGGGAAGCGCAATGCATGCAACTGCATAAACGTTAGCCAACCCTCTACACACCATTGGCAGCGGCTGGACCAGCATGTCATGTATCAGGCTGTCCTTGATGCTGCCGGCGCGGAGGTAGTCGATGGGGCAGATGGTCTGGTTGTAACCGCTTGGCTCCTCACCAGTCAAGTCCTGCTCCTCTCCTCCGTGGCCTGAGTTAGGACAGAAGCGGCAGCAGTGAGGCACACGACTGGGTCCGCATGCACACCAATGCAACTCGAAGTGCCGCCTTTCAAGGCGCCCTGCTTGAGCATTTGGCACTGCAGCCCACACAACCCACCCGAGAAGTAGAAGAAGAGCGAGTCGCCTGGCTGCACGTCATGCAGCAGCCACTCAAACCCTTTCAGGATGTTGTGCCGCGTGGGCAGGCGGAAGCGATCCGTCTGCCCATCATTCAGCTCCATGATGCAGTCTGCGACAGTGGAGCAGCAAAAGAAGCAGTTGGCCAGCAAGACTATTCGATTAACACCTGCATGGCAACGAAACCAGGTAATCCTGCGCAGATCTGCGGCGTGCACCTGCTCTAGAGAGCGCGCACCCTCTGGAAACCAAAAGTGCTGCACCAGCAAGGAGCGGATGTCTTGCGCGTCTCGTAGCGTGCCCGCCAGGTAGCCGTCTGTGTTCCTGTGGAGTTGTGCATTATGCAGACGCGTCACAAGAATGAGCAGAGGCTGCTGCTATCACTATACAAGCATCCACCTGCCATGCTTGGTGTGCACTCAGGTGCCTTACTTGTAGCTGCAGCCCACAATGAGGGCGCGCTTCCTGGGGCCGCCGAGGCGCGGCATGTTGCCCATCGGCCCGCTGGCAAAGGTGGTGCTGAGGTTGTGCATGCCCACAGTGATGTCCTCCACTTCGTAGTCCTCACATGGAGCCTGCTCAACTGGCTCATCTGCCTGCAGAACGAGAAGTGCAGTTGTGCAGCGGCTCTGGTGGTTCCTGCTTGATGTGGACGACCGTGGCTGCACTGCTGCTGCACTGATCATGCCCAACACCTTCCCAGACCGGTGTATGAGGCGCGTCTGGCGGCATGTGTCATCTTACCGCTGCAACATGCATGGCTACAAGCTCCAGTAAATCTGCCTTGGTCCCCTGTGGCGGCAGGCTGTGCTCAATGCAGTAGGCCTGTGCAAACAGGGATGGTACATGCCAGCACAGTTAACCGCTGAACGACTGGCTGCTCGCTTCGTGAGCAATGCAAGCCATGGTCAATGCAAAAACTGTGCAGGCAGTGATGATGACATCGTAGCCCCATACGCAGGGGGTTAATGTTTGTATATGATGCATGAACCTGTGTCGCAGCAAGGCACACCTGTAGGTCCTTCTTGCTCCAGTCGCTGAGGGATTGCCGGATCAGCTCCAGGTCATCGGCCTCGTCTTCAAACTGATCCTCAATCAGCAAGACATTCGTCTCCAGCAAGCTGTGCACGGTCTCCTTGCCGGTGTCGTCGTACAGCACGCGGAACTTGCTGCACATGGGAAGAGCAGAAGTGTGACGGCCTTTACTCTGTCCCCTGCACTGCCCCGGCTGTCCCAAACACACAGCAGAACTGGAACGCAACCACATAAGCTCACTCTTGCTTGAGAATCTTGACCACCGTGCCGTCACGCCAGCAGTCACGGGCGGGGAAGTACACTGAAACCCTCGCATCAGCGCACAGCGCCTCGCTGATGCGCTGCTCCACCTCCTCACGGCTGCCACCAGCATAGCGGCAGTGGTCACGGCACCACTGCCGCAGCTGCTTGAGGCTCCAGCTCGACAAGTCCTGGACATGAACGGAGAATAGCACATGCGCAATGAATAAACGGGAGGCTCAGGCCCTGCAGGGCGGCGGCGCAAGGCGGCGCACCTGCGTGAGCGGCAACACCAGCACAGGTTACTGACCCGATGAACCGCCCCCAACCCGTTTCCCTTCGCACCATCAGTTTGTTGCCTCGAGGCAGCGGCTGGCGCAAGCGGTGGGGCTAGGCCCTGTGTCCCGAACCGTGCGCCCGCCGGAAGCTCTGCGCAGACCTGCGGAGCTTGGTCCGTGATAATCAACGGTGGCTGCACGCCTGTGCCAGTTTCCGCAGCGGCTGGCGCAAGCGAGGTGCGGGCACGAACAGAATGCTGCGAACAGGGCCAAAGAAAGCACGCTGGGCAGTGAAATGCAGCGATTCAGCTTTCTGAGACCCGCGAGCATCGCAACCGCACGAAAGAGGGCACCTGCCACGCTGCCGCTCCTGTAGCGGAGCGGCCTTGGCATACTCGTATTCATGCCTGGCAGAGTGGGGCTGGCACCACAATCTCAATTCTGCCCAGTTCCGAGTAGCCAACGGTCGACAAAGTACACTGTGCAATGAGTGTTCAAGCAGCCAAGCATCCAGGCCTGTTCAATCTGCAGCGCAATGCTGCCGCATCTGAGCACTTGGGTACAATGCTGTCGACTCCTAGCGCCGCTCACACCTCCAGCTCCATGAGCGCCCGCACATCGTTAATGCGCATGGCGCGCACCTCATCAGGCTTGCGGCGGTCGAAGGCCACCTGCAGCCACAGACGTGCAGAGTGGTAGAGGATGGCAGCTGACCGGCAGGGAAGGCTACATGGCGGAAGGCTTCACGGCACGCAGGCGGGCGGCAGCGCAAGCGGCAATGCCCAGCGAGCGCCTGTGCGGCATCTGCACCCTTGTTGCCGCCACACTCAAAACCCTCCTCCCACCGGCCTGCCCCTCCCAGCCGGCAGCAGCTCGCCTTCATGAGGTCGCGCTTCTGCTCCTGCAGCGCCAGCATGCGCTCCTCAATGCTGTCCGCAACGCTGTAGCGGTAAATGTGGACATCCTGCTGCTGGCCCAGGCGGTGCACCCGATCCATGGCCTGCTCCTCCACAGACGGGTTCCTGCAGCAAGGTTTAGCGAGGGGGCAGGGCAGGCGTGTGATGAAGCAGGGGTGCAGCAGGGCTGCACCACAGTGCAGTGCAGCTGGGCAAGAGGCTGGCGCGCAGCAAGCGCACCACACTTGTTGATGTTTCCCAGGTGACGTCCTTCGCCTCGGCTGCAGCCCTTTTGCTTCAAGCCAGCCCGCCCTGCCTCGATATCTCACCACCAGGGGTCAAGCAGGTGGACCCTGGAGGCGGCCACAAGGTTCAGGCCCACCCCGCCCGCCTTCAGCGACACCAGCAGCACCGTGGGAGCACTCGCCGCACCTGCGGAGTGGGTTTGGGGCCAAAACACTCCGCCTGTGGTGGCTGCCGCCCCAGCTTCCCATGCGTACAATGTCAGCTGCGTCAACGTAAGCAACCCAACACCCTGCGCCTCCGGCCAGAAGGACGTCGGGTCACAAAGCTAGAGCAGCACACCCCACAGAACACACACACAGCGCCGCACCCGAGGCAAAGGAGCGCAGCGCCTCCCCGCGCCGCTTGGCGGGCGTCTTGCCGTCCAGGCGGGCGGTGACAAAGCCCGCGGCTGCCAGGGCCGGCTGAACAATGTCCAGGAAGCTGTGGGGGAGGGAAGGAGAGAGGAGAGGGAGGTGGCAATGCCACTCAATCGGACAACTCGCACGTCGCTAGCGCGAACAGCCGAGCAGCAAGACCGTTGGCTCAGCACTCCATCCACAAGCACACCTGCACAGCCGCCCCCTCACCTGGTGAACTGAGAAAACACCACGCTCTTGACCGGCCGGGCGGCTCCTTCCACACCCGCTGCCGCCGCCGCCGCCGATGCTGCTGCATCCTGCTTCAGCTGCTCAATCAGGGCGGCCACCTTGGCGCTGCCGGCTGCTGCACCGGCTGCCGCTGCTGCGCTGCTGGTGGAGGCGCCGTCGCTGGGGGAAGCGTCCTGAGTGGCATCTGCCTCCTCGGGTGGCAGCAGCACCAGGTCCTTTTCTGCATTGGGAGGGGTCGAGACTCTGCATGACGCTCTCGCTCAGGCAGCAAGGTGGTGACACAGCTGCAAACTTCAGAGCAGGCTAAGTGAGACGGCTGGTGGGAGAGCCACGGGGACCGTTCAACACGGGCACAGGGCGGGGCGGGCTGCAGCACATGCTGCTGCACCTGCGATGGGTCCACGGCACAGCGGGCAGGACGGCTTGTCTCGGCTGATGACCATGTGGATGCAGCGCCTGCATGAATGGATGCCAACACGAGCAAAAGCAGGAGGCTGGTTTGGTATGCCAAGGGGGCAAGATCTGGTGTCGCAGGTCAGGAGCCACACTACAGTGCAGCTCACACGCCAGCACGCGGAGTTGCTGCAAGTACCTGCCTAGCCGCCCACGTCTCACCGGCAGAAGATGTGCTTGCACAGCGTGATGCACGGCTCAGCCATGTCGTTCAGGCACACGGGGCACTCGTCGTCCAGCCCCGCCTACTTGAAGGGGCAGGGTGGGCCAGGTGGTGGTGGAGGGTCTGGGTGCACCACCTCCCAGCAGGAGTTGTGGCCACTCTCACTGCACTGTTCGCTGCCTCCCATACATGCGGAGGACTCTAGCAAGCAGGCCAGGCGGGCCGCCCTACAGTCGCTACTATACCAGCAGCCAGCGTGGCGCAGCCCTCACCCTCAGCAGCTCGACCAGTTGTGCAGCGACCTCGGGGGTCAGTTGTGCGGGGGCGTCCTGCTGGGCCAGGAAGGAAGGGTCCTCTCCTGGTGCCAGGTCGGGGTGGCAGCAGATCTGTGTGTGGGGAAAGGGGCGGAGGTGATTGTGTGAGACAGGAGTACGACTTGATTGTGGCTGGTGAGCAGGCAGACAAACTATCCAGCCGCACGCAAGCGCAGACCGAGCAGTGAGGCATCCACTCCGCCCCAGCCCACCTGGCGCAGGCGCAGCAGGATCTCCAGCACCGCGGTGTACTGCTGCAGCAGCGTGCCGTCCCGCAGGTGCTGCTCGATGACGGCCCGCCCTGCGGCGGGAGGCAGGGTTGGTTGGCAGCAGTGCAGGGGCCTTACGCAAGTGTGCCCCAGGGCCGTCGCAAAAGCAGAGGGTGACAGCCAACCTCAGACCTGCGGTGCCACAAAATGTGGGCCCTGGCCAGCATGCAAAGCCTGGCCTGCGGCTCACCTGCCGCCTGCCACCGCTCGTACTTGGCACGCGACTCGTCATCCAGCTGTACCTGCAACAGAAGGGGGGTTGGCAGGGGCAGAGGGGTGTCAGGAGGAGAGGGCAAAAGAATGCCCCACGCGCACTGCCACCTCCAAGGCCCCCGCATGAGGCACAAGACAATGCATGCTGTTCAGACTCTGCCCGCTTGCCTGCACGTGGTGAATTGTCTTGGAGGGCAGCGCCACCAGCGGGCGGCCGTTGACCTGCACAGGGCGAAGAGGAGTAGTGCGCAAGGAAGATACAAGTCGGCAGCAGGCGATGCAACAAGTGCACAGTTTGCGGTCACCGCAACAGTCTCCCCCCAAGCACACCTGTGTGTCCTTGGTGCGCCGCATGGCGATGGTTGCCATGAGCACCTGTAGTAGCAGACCGGAATGGGAGCAGCCATACGCTCAATCCGTACAGCCGTAGTCGTGTCTAAAGCTGTGCTGAACCGCACAATGTGGCCGAACAAGTCCTTGCACCATCGCCCCTTGTAGCCTCCCCCTTGCCTGCAAGCGCTTCAGGCCCAGCGGCTCGCGGTTCTTGACTGCACAAAACGCGGATGGGAGCATGGTGCAACTGCGTCAGCAGGCACCCCTGCCAGGGGCTTGCAAGTTGCACTGCGTCCACAGGCTGCCGCGGCACTGCTAGCAAGCCGCACAGCTCCTTGCAAACCCTCACCCTCCCCTCCTCCCGCTTTGCACATTGGCCCGCCCGTCCGACACACACCCTGCCCAGCCTCACTCACGGGGCCTCTCTATGCAGCGCACAAACAGTGAGCGCTCCTCCAGGGTGTCCACGTGCAGGAAGCGGCACATGCCGTGCAGGTCCTCTGTGGGCGGGTAGTGGGTGAATGGATGGGTGGGCGGGCAGTGGGTGGATGGGTGGGCAGGAGGGTGGATGGTATGATGGGAGGGCTAGTGGAATGACAGCCCAGAGGGACGTTGGGCATTGAACTGCCAACAGCAGTGCCCGGAAGCCCCCTCACAACAGGCAGCGCAGCACCACTCACGCAGGCTGTTCTGGACCGGCGTGCCCGTCACCGCCCAGCGGCGCTGCGCCTTGAGCGCGTGGGCCGCCTTGGCCATCTGGGTGTTGGGGTTCTTGATGAGGTGGGCCTGTGATGGGCAGGTAGCGGGAGCCTAGCTTTGTGGCGGAGCAGCAGCCACGAGTTGTGCGGAGCGGCGCGATGGCCCGGATCGCACTGCCCAACTCCCTCACGAGAGGTAGACGAACGTCTGCCGCACAATAGTCGCCCAGCCCAGCCCA
>VIYQ01001978.1:0-15498 GCA_009928355.1 Chlorella sp. CH2018 | reverse complement strand
CCCCCGACGGCTACTCCTGCCAGCAGCAGAAGGACTGGGGCAAGTGCGGCCAGGACTTCATCCAGACAAACGGCTATTGCAAGTGCACCTGCGGCGGTGGCAGCAGCAATGGCAATGGTAGCCAGCAGCAGCAGCAGCAGGCGGGCGGCAGCCTCCGCATGCTACGCCAGCAGCGGTGAGGGGCCGCTAGGTGTGAACCCCTCTCCTAACTTGATATTCATTGAGCAAACGCATGAATGCGACGTGTACCGTGCAACCCTGTCCTGCAATCCTCTTCTCCCTCTCCTTGCAAGGCTTTGCTGCGTACGCTTGTGTCTAGGCATAACTTGTAATTAGCGACATGCCAGCATCACGGAAAGAGGAGGCACACTTGGCAGCAGTTGGCACATTTGGCAGCAGCTTCACCAGCCTCCAAACCGGTCGGGACAGACCCAGGTGGCCGCCTGGTTGTGTGACGTCTTCGCTAACATATTACACAATATGTTGAGCAACCAAAGCAAGTATCAAACCGCCCGCGGACGGGCGCGCGCCTAAGGGCAAGGGTTGTGTCAATATGCGCTTCAGTCAACAAGGGGAGAGAGAAGGACAGAGGCAGCAGCCGCACGAGCGGCAATCGGACGAGTCAGTGTGGAGAAAAAGGGTGTTGGGCATGCGATACACTCGGTGGAACAGAGGAGACATCGATCACAGTCAATCAACTAGGTGCTTGTGAGTGCTTGTGAGGTTGAGGAGCTTGGGCTCCTCATGGTAGGGAGCTCGGGAGCTTTTTGATGCAGGAGATGCAAACAGCCAACAGAAAGGCGGTTAGGAGAGAATGAAACTGCCGGCATGAGCAGGCATTTGGGAGGCGGCATGCATTGCAGATGAGGTGCTTGGAGCGGGGCACAAGGCTCATGTGTTGAATCAAGGCAGGTGGTTGCAGACAGAGTGGGGTGCCTGAACTGTTTGCAACATGCTGCATGGCCTGGCAGCCAAAACGAGCATGGGGCGGGGAAAAGGGCTGGGGCTGCCCAGGCTTGGCCTCCCATCAGCTGGGAGCAGACTGGTGTGCGGATATGCCTGACATGGGCTCACCATTCACCAGATGGTTCCGTGATTGCGACCGCCATGAGCAGTGCAGCACCGCTGTGCCACTGCTCACATGGGGTGGCCATTGGGGGCGGCGGCCAGGGCCGCCAGCAGCTGGTACACGGCGGTCTGCTGGCCCGCCTGCGGGGCAAAGAAATGGGGCAGGAGGCCAAGGGAGTGAAATGAACAAGGGCCAGAGAAGCTCTCCAACCTGCAGGGCCTGGACGAGCTCAGGCACTGCTCAACTGCATGCTGTGCCACCCACCCAGCCGTCACAGAAAGGGCCCCGCAAACAGGCAAGCTGACCAGCGCTTCTCACCGCGCTTGGCTGCAGTGAGCCCGCTGCGTGGCCGGCAGACGCTGCTGCGGCTGGCAGCGCTCCAGCGGCTGGCATGGCTGGCACAGGGGTTGCAGAAGCGCCTGCAGCCTGTGCCGCACGCAGGAAGCCCTGCAGGAAAGCCTGCACCTGCTGGCTGGCATCCACAGGGGGCGGGCTCAGAGAGCTGCCGGTGGCACTGCCGCCGGGGCTCTCCGGGGCTGGCCCTCCAGCCTGACCAGGACTGGCCACCCCACTGCTCCCTGGCCCGCCGCTCATCAGGCTGCCGCTGAAGTAGGGCGAACCGGCCTGGCCGGTGCCTGCGCCAGCGGCGGCAGCGGCGGCAGCCTCGCGGCTCTCCACCTCAGCAGCCGCGGCCAGCAGGGTGGCGGCGCCCGCCACAGCCGCCGAGCTGTCGGCTGTGTGGTCCTCGCTCTCCCACTCCGGCACTGAGAATCGGTCCCAATTGGAGCTGGGGGAACGGCCCAGGCGAGGGCTGCGCCCAAGGGCGGGCCCAAAGCCAGCCCAGTGGCTGCCGGTAGGCAGGCTTTCAGGCGAGGCGGCACGCGACTCCTTGGTGCGGCCGCCGCCCTCCGCCGGCCTGCGATGATGAGCAGGAGGGGAAGGGCACACGAGAGCAGAGGGAGTCAGACTCTCAGCCAGCTGCCAACTCCATGGCTCTTGCGTCGCATATGCGGGAGCAGCACTAGCCCCCGCCGGTCTCCAGTTGAGTCCAGTACGTGCTGCTGCCCTCCCAACTCACCCGCCACTGCGCTTGCGGCCCCCTGCGCTGCCCGTGGCCCGCGGCTTCTTGCCCCCCAGGCCCAGGGCTGCGGTGGGGGGGCAGGAGCAGGTGACAGGGGGAGGGAGGTGAGTTGAGATCTGCAGGCCGATCCATTGGGATGGGGCCAGGCCAGTACCGGGGCAGCGCCCCCCGCACAGCTGCGTCAGCCTCCTCCGGTGCAGTGAGCCCAACGCAACCCTATCCGCAGGCAGCAGGCAGCGCCAGCCCCAGCGGCCTCACCGCCCTTCAGCTTCTGCCGGATCCTGCTCATTGCAAAGCAGACAAAGTAGGGGCGCGGTGAGTGTGCGCAGGTTGGGCAAGTCGCGAGAGGGGAGTTGCCGTTTGTTGACCTCCACCGCTCCGCCGCACCCCAACCCACGGGCAATCCCTTGAACCTTGCTAAAAAGCTGCCAAAGCTCACCAGGAGGTGTTGTTGGAGGTGGTGGTGGCGCCGAAGATGGTACTAAACACTTCCTGTGGCAGCAAGTATGGCAGGGGAGGCGGTGAGTCATGCGGGCATAGTGCGCGGCTGAGGCGGCCTCCGCCCCCACACCTACCACCACCTGCGGCCACCCGGCAGCAGCAACAGCCAACGACGCAGCAGCAGCACCCACCCGCAGCTCCTTGGGGGAGCACGAGTCCAGCTGGTGGGCGGCCTGCGCGCGGGAGGCCCCTGGAAACGCCGCCGCCAGGGCGGCCTCTGCACTGAACCCCTCCGGCAGGTGCCATCGGCAGAAGTGGTGGTCCTCCTGCATGCCGGCTGCCGCCGGGGCGAGGCGGGGCCTGCGGAAGAAGAGAAATGGGCCAGGGCGCCGGCGGCGCTTCAATCCCCCGGCAGCGGCGGCGGGACTGCGGCCGGCGGTGGCTGGGGCAGGGCGGCTGCACCTTGCAGGTGCTCCTTGAGGCGCCCTGGGCAGAGCAGGAGGCGGCAGCCTGGGCCAGGAAGCTGGAACCCGTGTGGGAGCTGGCACGCGCGGCTCTGTGGCGGGCAGCAGCTTCACCCACGGGCTGGGCAGGGTGGACAAGTTGGGCCCCCCCCTGCCTGCTGCCCTCACGTGGGGTTGGGCCGTGGGAGGCTCGATGCGGGCGAGGCTGAGTCTGCACTTGTGCGCGCCCCACTTGCGGCCGGGAGTTGGCTGGAGGAGTTGCAGTCTCGTTCGGCTGGCTGTTTGGAATTCGTGGGCACTGGACGAGGCGGGCGTACTGGGCAGGGTTGCCTGCGGCGTGGAGGGGGAGCGGATTGGTGGCGCACGAGAGGCGCTGCCCCCGCAAATCCTCAGCCCGTCCCGTAGCGCGCATCCCCCTTGCTGCTCCTACATGGAATGGTGCTTCTGGGTGCTGGGCAGCGCCCTTCAGTAATTGCATGAGCATTTGCACCCAGGAGATAAGCTGCTGGAGCAAGGAGCGACAAGTGGCACGGCATTTCGCGAGGTGCGCTCAGACAATGGGGGACGCGGAGCCGCGGGCAGGAAACGCTCGTCCATTGCAAGGCAGTGTGAGATGAGAATAAACAGATAGCTGATGAGGGATAACATACGGAGTCAAAGCTGAGGGTGGGGGGGGAGCCCACTGGGCACCCACTTGTCAAGCTAGCGGGTGGCAGTCTGCAGAACGCAGAGCATGCAGCGGCAGCAGCAGTGTGGCAGTCGGAGCAGTCAGGGCGTCGCGCTCTCTGCCGACCGGCGTATGCCCTCCGCTGCAGTGTCACCCGGCTTGCAGCTGCTGCTGCTGACCCTGCCCCGCCCCATCTACGTCCATTGGCTGCCGCTGGTGCTGTGGCTGGTGGTGGTGGTGCTGCTGCTGCTGCTGGCCAGGCGCCGCTGCCCCATTCTGCTCCCGCTTCAGCAAAAATGGATTCACCGGGTGAAGCAGCTGCGCTGGCGCGGTATGGCTGCCAGTCGTTGCGCCGTTGGGGCCGCTGCCGGTCCCTCCTATCGTGGCCGCAAGCGGCGCGCTTCGCGGCTGCTGCTGTGGCTGCTGCGGCTGCTGCTCCGGATGCCGCTTGAGGTGCTGGCGCTGCAGCACGGCTCGCTGCGCACGTGCTGCAGTCGCGCTGCGCGCCGCCCGCACCGCCTGCTGCTGCAGCAACAGCGCGATTGGCTGCAGCGGCGGCTCAAATGCGCGGGAGTTGGCGCCCGGCAGCGGCCGCCGCAGCAGCCTCCAATCCAGCAGCTCGTACTCGCTTGCCTGTGGGACCATGAGGAAAGCAATTGCAGCGCACAGGGATGGGCAGCGCATGTAGACTCAGCATACAGAGCCTGGGCCAGGGCCAAGGCAGCACTCCACGGCCATGCCTCCCAGCACCTTGCTTGCTTCACCCAGCACTGCTGCCCGCCCATCACAGGCCTGCCCGCTGTGGCAGCTGCCCACCTGCGTCAGCAGCCCCCGCTCCTGCAGCACATCCTCTCGCAGGCGCTGCTGCTGCGGCGCGAGGCGGCGCAGCTTCGCGCGGATGGCATGCCGCAACTCCTCTCCCTGGACGGTGTGGACAGGCGGTGGCCAGCACAGTGGGGATGAGGAGCCAGCAGCCGATGGGACACAGCTGGCAAACACATCCCAACACCAGCCTGCAGCCGCAGGTTTTGCATGCAGCACCCAGCCATCAACACAGCTGCAGCCTGCTTGCCTCGGCCGGATCGTCACTGCTGCCCGCTGCTCCCGTGTCATGCTGCTGCTGGTTCGCTGCACCATGAGCTGCCCGCTGCTGATGTGTGTGTGCGGCCGCGGCTAGATCCGCTACCTGCACAGCAGTCAGGCGGAGGGAAACAACTCAGCTTTGGTTTGCTGGACCATGCGCTCACCGGCCACACTGATACAAGCGGGAGGGAAGGAAGCTCACCGCTGCTGCCGGGATGCGCCCGCCACAGGCCGCCAGCACAGTGCTGTCGGGTGCAACCTTCCCCAGCGAGATGGCCGTCAGCGCCTCCAGCTGCGCTTTGAACTGCGCCGCGAGCGCGTCTGCCGCCAACTGCGGGCGGTCGGCAGCCGGTGCAGGCGGCGGCGGGAGGGAGGCCTGCAGTTCGCCATCCCGCGGTTGCTGCTTCAGCCGCCTGTCTTCCTGGTGCGGCTGCGCTGCTTCGGGAGGGCCGTGGGGCGCCGTGTCGCGAGCTGCTCGTTCGTGCTCGCCCGCCCCAGGCGCCAAACCGGCCATCGCTGCTGCTCAACCTGGAGATCCACGGCTGCCCTCAAAGCATGCGGGGCGGCGGGACCCAGAGCGGGAGGCGCGGGCTCGCGGCCTTTCGGCGCTTAAGGGCCCAGGCTTTCCTCGTTGGAGTACAGGCAGTGCACGACTGTGGAGCTGTGGTCTGAGGGGGGCGACAGGCGGCGGCAGGCGGGCGATGGAGCCCTTGTCTGGGGCGCCGCTGCCCGCGTGCGAGCATGCAGGTGCCTGCACCTCAGCCGTTCAGAGTTGTGAGCTTACAACTAAATGCATTACGTGCTGCCAGGCGTGTCAAATGAATCCTACACTACGTTGCGCAGCTGCCGACATGAGGCCAGGCCTCGCTGCCACGCCGCTGCGCCGCGTCACGCGGCTGGCCGCTGCCGCTGCGCCGCCTGCTGCGCCGCCTGCTGCTGCTGCGGGGAGAGGCAGTAGCCAAACCGCTTGGCGTGCTTCTTCGTCTTGCTGGCCGGCAGCGGCTTGGCCTGCACGTACCCCGCCTTGCGCAGCTGCAGGGGAGCAAGCGGCAGCAAGGGGTGGCAACAGCTCAGTGACCAGCCTGCGGGACGCAGCAGCCCTCCCAGCTGCCGGACGTTTCTGCATCCCTGTAATGGCATGCTTGATTTGGGGGCTTGTGGCGCACAAGGCGCACGGCTGCTCCTTGTTGTTGGCAGTAATGGAGCATCTGCAGCCCACCCGCTCACCTGCACCAGCATCTGCTTTGTGAACCGCTTGCTCTTCAGCCCCAGCGGCTCGGCAGCCTCCCAAACTTGCGCTGCAGCAAGCCGGACAGTGCAGCAGCGGTCAGTAGAGGGATTGCGAGGCGGCAGGCAGCAGATGCCCAACGACCTGGACGCTAAACGAATCGGAGCAGGGTGCAAGCAGCAGCTGCAGCGACCCGTCGGTGCCAGCACGGCGTGCACACAGTGAAATGGCGCACAGCACACCCCCCACGCTCACGCACCCGACGTCAGCAGCTCCTCAGACCCTGACAGGATTTTGAGCAGCTGGGCCTTGGCGCCCTCGCGCTCTGCTCCAGTGGCCGCCCGTGGAGCGCCGCCCTCTGCGGCTGCTGTGGGCAGCAGAGCGGGAGGGCAGAGGGATGCTGAGGGCATTCTTGCCTTCCGGGTGGTAGCATGGTCACCCAGCAGCTGCAGCAGCGGGGTGCGGCGTGCTCAAACAATGCAAAGGCATGGGTGCCGCCGACTGCCGCCGCCGCTGCCTGCCGGCTTGCCGCCGCCGACTGCTCGACCCAAACCCGAGCGTGCCCACCTGCTGCTGCCTCGCTGAACGACCGCGCCGCTATCCTGCCCGTGGAGCTGCAGGCCCCGCGCAGCGAGAAGAGCGCCCGGCTGAGCAGGTTCATGCCGGCTGCTGCAGGTTGCACAGATGGGCTTGGGGAGGGAGTGGGGTGCGCGATGGGGCCAAGGAAGGGTGCAGCGACGCTGGGAGCGGGAGCGGAGCGGCGGGGCGCCTGTAAAGAGGGCTTGCGGCGACTAGGGGGCAATTGACAGTATTGTTCAGCGCCTGCACTGGCTGCCGGGCTCGCCGGGCCACCGATCGGCGCCACCGAGCTGTCGTGGCGGGGCCCATGCTGCAATGCCGCTCCGTGGCGGCGCCCTGCTCGCCTGCCACGCACTGCTGGGCATTCCCACATACTTGCAGCACCCCCAGCAGAGCGCACAGCCCCGGGCGCAGCAGCACATGCGCATATAGCCGCCCCGCCCGGCAGCCAGCAGCGACAGGAGGCCCCTGACCAGCACCCGAGGAGTACCGGGACGCCATGCAGCACGACGAGGTGCGCTGGGAGGGCGGCAGCCGCCGGCCACCCCCCTGCTCGGCCGCCCTGCCTCACTGCCCCGCCCCCCTCCGCCCTGCAGGTCATCTGGCAGGTCATCATGCACGGCCACTGCAGCTTCAGGGCCAAGACCAAGACGCAGAACTTCTGCCGCAACGAGTACAACGTCACCGGTGGGCGGCGGCAGCGGCATCGCCAGCTTGCTTTTCGGAGCTTACCTGCAGCCCGTGCTGTGCTGTTGTTGCTGCTGCAGGAGTCTAAATGTGGGCCGCTGTGCGGCGTAGCGACCCGCCGCCCAGCCGTGCACCTGACACACGTGCGTTTGCCATCCCTGCACTCCCTGCAGGCCTGTGCAACCGCAGCAGCTGCCCGCTGGCCAACAGCCGGTATGCGACCATTCGGGAGGAGGGCGGCCGCTGCTACCTTTACATGAAGGTGGGAGGGCCTCGGCTGCAGGCGGGCCAGCAGTGGCATGCTACCTGCAGTTGCAGGCAGGATGTGCACCGTCTCGCAACCACCTTGATGGTGCAACCCTGCCCCAACAGCGCTGGCGTGGCCGTCTCGCGCGCAATGCTGTCGCATGCACCATATGCAGTTGCACCCACCCCACTGCCTCACGCGTGTCTGCTGTTTGCTGCCCTGTTCCCACAGACGATTGAGCGGGCGCACACACCCAAGAACCTGTGGCAGAAGATCCGGCTCAAGCGGCAGTATGCCAAGGTGGGTGGGCATTCTGGCCGAAACGCTGCTGCACGCGCCTGCCAACTGCTGTTGCGGCCCGCAGACGCTGGAGCAGGTTGCAGAACCCTCGCAGTCTGCCCTCTGCCGCTGCCGTGTGCTCACACCGGCTTGCTCGTTTGGCTTGCAGGCGCTGGAGCAGCTGGACGAGCACCTGGCCTACTGGCCCAAGTTCCTGGTGCACAAGAACAAGCAGCGGCTGACCAAGATCACGCAGTACCTGATCCGCATGCGGCGCCTGCAGCTCAAGACGCGGCCCAAGCTGGTCACCATGCCTGCACGGTGAGCGGGGCGCACGCCAGGGGCTAGCGACATGGTTTGGTGGCTGCAAGCTGTGCACAGTTGCGTCGCGGCCCAAGCTAGCTGGTCGCCATGACCAGGCGGTCAGTGGGGCCCATGCAAGGGAGGCATGGCAGGCGCACCTTGCCTGCTCTGCCCGCCGTCCCTTCTGTTGTTAATGCGTCGGTCCACCCCCTTCCGCATTCGTATGCAGCAAGGAGAAGCAGCTGAAGCGCAAGGAGGCCAAGGCTGAGGCAGCGGCGCAGCTGGAGACGGCGATTGAGAAGGAGCTGCTGGCGCGCCTGCAGGTGGGTACTGCTTCTTTTCTGTATTAGCTGCTGTGTGGTTTCCAGCACGGCGGTTGCGGGGCATTGCCTGGCAGCCTGTTGAGTGGCCGCTGAGAAGGCGCTGCCGGCGCAGCTGCATGTGCTCTGCTGCTACAGTTGTGGTTGTTGCTGTGTTGGCTTGGTCCAGGCAGTGAAGCGGTGGGGCAGTGATTGACCAGGCGCTGCTTGGCGTGGCGCAGTTGCAGCTGCAGCGGCTCAGTGGCTGGTGTGTAGCAGGGCTTTGTGGGCAAGCACTTGCGGACGCGCCACCCTCGCTAACCCCAAGCTTGCATCCGCACGTCTCCCCTCCAGTCGGGCACCTATGGAGACATCTACAACTTCCCTCAGAAGCAGTATGAGAAGGCGCTGGCGCAGGTGCGCCGGTTTGGCTGGTTGCGTTTTCAGCCTAGCTGTGCCGCAGCACGGGCAGGTGTACGAGGGTGTGGGCCATGAAAGTGTGCTCGCAACCTTGCCAAGCTGTGTTGATTGGTTGATGACTGTCGCTATCACTCGTTGACCTGGCAATGCAGGAGGAGGTGGTGGATGCGGATGCAGAGGCGGCTGAGGAGGACCAGATTGAGGCGGAGGCGGAGATGGAGGAGGTGCGCTGAGCTGCTCTGGGACGGATGGTTTGGTCTGTGGATGCCAGCATTGGTAGCAGCAGCAGATGAGGACTAGAGCGAGGCAGAGGCGGAGATGGAGGAGGTGCGCTTGCGGGGCCTTCCCTTCAGCAGGCATGAGCAGCAAGCTGGCAGCGGCGGCCTGCGGTACCGACATGCCACCTGCCTTGGCCCAAGGGGCACCCCTCCCTGTCATTGCCCTGGGCTGGGAAGGGAAAAAGTCAGGGGAGCTGACAATGGGCCATGGCTGCTTTGCTGCCGCAGGAGGTTGAGGAGTATGTTGAGGGGGATGAGGATGAGGATGAGGAGGAAGACGAGGAGGAGGACAAGGTGAGGCCGCCTGAGAGGCAGCAGCTTGCTCAAGATGCGCTCTGCTGGGCACCCGGCTTGGCACCTGGCTTGCGTGGGCCAGCGCGCACGCCGCCCTGCTGATGGGCCCGCTGGCATGCACGCGCGCCTGCTTGCCGCCTGCTCAACCCAGAAGAGCAGGACCTCGACTCTCACACCAGCAACCCCCTTGCCTGCGACTGTGGGGACGTGCTGCTGCCGCTGTGTTCACATGCTGCTGCCGGTCTGTTTCCGGTCTTGTCTGTCAAGCTATGTTCACATGCTGCCTCTGGTCTGCTCCCGCTCTGTTCGCCTGCAGGAGGAGATTGAGTACCTGGATGAGGAGGACCTGGGCTTTGACCCCAATGCAGAGGACATGGAGGACTGGAGCAGCGGCGAGGAGTACAGCGGCAGCGGTAAGCGCGCGTGCTGCTGCTGGGGTGCTGCTGCTGGCCAAGCATTGTTGCAGGGTGCTGCTGCTGGCCAGGCATTGTTGCGGTGTGCTGTTGGGTCAGGCATCGTCGGCGAGACATAACTGCTGGTGTTCAGGCGGCGAGAGCTGCTGTGGTGTAGCTGCATCCCTTGCTGCCTGCACCCACACCTGGCATTCGTTCCACCCTTCGCTGCCGCAGAGGAGGACGACGATGAGTTTGGGGATAGCGACCTCGAAGCGCCGGGGCCCAGCGGACGCGGCGGCGGCGCCCCCGCAGCAGCAGCGGCAGGCGGCGACAGCGAGGATGAAGAGCCGGCGGCAGTGGGCCGGGGGGCCAAGAGGAAAGGGGCGGCGGCGGCAGCGGCGGGCGGCAAGGGTGGCAAGGCGGCGGCGGGCGGCAAGGGTGGCAAGGCGGCGGCGGCGGCAGCGCCCAAGCGGCGGCGCGGCAGGTGCGGGCCTTTGGGGCTTGGTCTTTGGCTATGCTCACAGGTGTTGGATAGCATAGGTCGCGGGCTGCACTGTGGGTCCGTTGCAACTGCAAGGCTCTGCTGCCGCTGCCGCTGGTGATAATGAAACTGCTGCCGCTGGTGCGACAGCGCAACACCTAAGGACCTTCCAATGGCGCTGTGTGGAGGCCTGTGCTCGACTCGCCTGGCTACTTTGCCGTCCCCTGTGCAGACTGGAGATTGTGCACAAAGAGGCCAGGACGGCCCATTCTGCGCGACCACTGCTGTTTGATAAGATATCACTCACATTACTCTGTCTGCCATTCGCAGAGTGGAGATTGAGTATGAGGAGGAACGGGAGGATGAGCGGCAGCGCTCCCGGCGATAGGGCGGCATGCAGACAGCGTGAACGCACGCGCCTCTGCTGCCTGCGGTGCATCCGGGCAGCGGCCCATCCTATTGTCTGTTGTACACACTACACTGCTCAGGCTGTAAAGCATGCACCTTCAATGTGGCTGAAGTGGAGGCTGAAGTGGAGCCCCGGGGGTGCCTGCCGCGTGAACTCGATTGGTCTGCCCTCGCTCACTCTGATTTACAGCAGCAAAAAGCAGCGCGGCAAAACGCAAGCGGCAACTGAAAGGGAAGAGCGGAGCGTCGGAGAGCAACAGCTAGCATAGCAGAGCCAAAAGGTAGCAAGCGTGGGCCACTATGATACACAGAAGGCGGAGAAGGCCCGCAAAAGAGTCGCGCTCACTGCCCTTGCTTACACCTCCAGCTGCTCAATGTCCTGCCACACACCCCGCGGTACGCTGGCCATCGCTGCGCACTCGGGTCCCAGGGCACTGCAGGGTATTGGGCAGTGGTGCGGGTGAGCCACCTGAGTGAGATGCGGTGTGCGGCAATGCGTGGCGGGAGGTAAAGGCGGCTGCAAGCCAGGGGCAGGTGAGTGCAGGCAGCCCCTCTTTTCCCCTCCTCCTGTGGTCCGGCCTCTCGCGGCAAACACGAAACCACTGCCAAACGCTCAACGCGCCAGCAGCCCACCTGAGGCACTTGCTCCACATGCGATCCTCGTACACCCGCGCAGACACAGCCGCCGCCGAGCGGTCGAGTGCCGCAAACATGGCGCCCAGGGGGCCGCCTGGGGCACCCTCGGGTGGCTGCTCCGCAGGCTGCTGCGACGAAGGCATGGAGCTGAAGAGGTCAAGGAAGTCGGGGGCCACCCTGCGGCACATCAGAATCAGAAGGGCAAGCTCAGAGTGAGAGGGTGCATCGACACCGAAAGGCAGCTGGTGGACAGGTTTGTACAGCGGTCGGCAATTGACATGGGTACATGCCATGCACATGCTGCCGTTCGGCCTCGCTGGCTGAGAACACGAGGCAGCTGGCCATGCATTGTGTTCTCAGCCGTCAAGGCCGAGGCAGCTCACACAGAGGCCACCCCGCCCACCCACCTGGCCACCGCCCACGTGCCGCGCGCCACTTCCCCCTCCAGCTGCTGCGGCACCCAGCCTGAGTCGCCCAGCACCACGCGCACGTCCCCAGGGGAGAGGTACCCGCTGTCCAGCAGCTCCTGCAGGGCACGGTGGGGCTTACGGGCGACAGTTAGGCCAGAGCAGAAGCACATTTGAGGGGACAGGTGCCCGCTCCCCAGCAGCTTCTACAGGCCAGGTGAACCGAGGAAGGGGAGGCTAACAAAGGAGAGGGCGCCTGCGCGCTCAAGTGGCTGGGCAGCCTTTATTCCAGAGCAGCAGACTGCGGAGCAGGCGGTTGGGGTGCATGACTGCAGCATCACTACAAACTGGCGCCCCACCTGCGCCTGCGTCAGGTCAGCTCCCACAAACAGGCCTCCCTCCAGGGCTTCGCCGCCGGGCCGCCCTGCCCCTGCTGCAGCATCCTCCACTGCAATGGCGGTGGCCTCTGCTGCCTCGGCTGCAGCGCCGCCTGAGCCCCAAGGGGGCAGCACCAGCATGCCGCCCAGCTTGGGCCTGCTCAAAGGGCGGGCAATACAGGGGGATGGCTGAGAAGGCGGCACCGCAGTGATGGCTCGCTAGCCAGCCGGCTTGCAAGCAGCTTGCATGAGGCAGCGTGCGCGGCTGGGCATGCGCACAGCACCTATGTAGTCAGCACGAGGGTGGTTGGGGCAACACCACATCAGTGCCGCCCAACCAAAGCGGCGGCAGCAGCACGCACCTTCGGTGCAGCACCTGCACGCCTGCCATGGGTCCTCCCCGGAACAGCGGGCTGGCCTTGAACAAGCCCATGAGCTGCGTCACAGTGTGGGCGGTGCCGCCCTTGGCGCCGCTGCCGCTAGGCTCCCCTGCTGCGCCTGCTGCGCCTGCTGCGCCGCCCAGCACGCTCTCGCCTGCTCGCCAGCCTAAGCTGCCGGCTGCCATGCGGCCAGCTGCGCCAGAGGACGTGAGGTCCTCCAACTGCTCCAGCCACTCCTGCTGCTGCACCTCACCCGGCTCCTGCCGCTGCACCTCTTCCTCCTCCGGCTGCTGCGCCTGTTGCTGCTCCCCTCGCTGCTGCTCCCCTTGCTGCTGATTCTCCTGCTGCTGCGCCTGCCGCTCCGCCGCTGCTTTCCGCTGCAGCTCTGTCGATGCAGTGGCAATCAGGTGATCCACCACCTGCTGAATACGCTGCACATTCTGCGAGGTATGCACTGCACTGCTGCCGCTGCTGCTGCTGCCGCTGCTGCCGCCACCGCTGCGGCTGCCGCCACTGCTGCTGGCCGCCAGCGCCGCCGGCGCCTGGGCCGCCTCTGCAGCCAGCTCGGCTTGCCGCTGCAGCAGCACCCGGTCTTGGGGCGTCAGCGAAGAGAGGATCAAGTCGGCAATGGCTTCGGGGCTCTCGTCCACTAGTGAAGCCGCGGTGACCCAACCCGTGAACGGATCGCTGTCGCTCTCGCTGCCGCTGCGCATGTCTCCATCCTCATCATCGTCCTCTGCACAAGCAGGCGTGCGAGGGAGTCGTGTGTTGCGGGGCCAGCGAGCAAGGACGCAAGGAGAGCTGCATGAGCAGGCATGACGACAGAGGGACAGACCCCTACAAGCAGCGTGGTCATTTGAGCCAGTGCCCCCCAACGAGTGTTCAAAGGCACGCTATCAAATGCGCCCACAGCCGCCGCCCCAAACCCGGCGCACCAGAGGATGCCATCTCTGTGGGCAGGTGGTGGCTCCACAGCTGGCCCTGCAGGGAGGGGGGTTTGGGATGCTCTCCAGCAGTCAGGCACAAGCGGGCACGGCGGGCACGGCGGGCACAGGGTTTGCCAAAGGCCGGCCACCATGCACGGCTTGTCAGTGCAATAGTGCAGTCGCTGCCGCCTGCTGTAGAAGGGGCATGGCCTGTCTGCTGCTGCTGCTGCTGCAGAAGCATGTGTGGCCCCAGGTTCACAGGAAGCACAGGCTTGCCTCGCTGTCGCACATGACCACGGTGCCGCCGCCCGCTCGCCGCAGCGCCTCAATCAGCGCCTCAGCCACGCCCTGCAGCAGACGCGTTGAACACACGAGGCTGTGAAGATACCGAGCACAGTTCCCCAGGACTGCACTAGCATGCGAGCCAGTGGGACGCCAGCAGCCTAGCGCGGCCGAGCCCAGCCTGGAACGGCCCGGCCTGAGCCAGCCCGGTGCAACTGCCGGATGCCCCTCCCCCTCCTTCTCCTTATTTGTTGCGTCGCCAGCCCAGCCCCACCTCTGGGTCGGCGCCAGGCCCAAAGCTCCACTCCTGGCCCAGCGCACTGGCCGCCAGCCCTTCCTGGAAGGCCTGCCGCGCCTCGTCATCGCTGTCGCTCAGCACAAAGGGGCCCGCCTGCGGCAGAGGAGTTGGGTGTAGATCAACGTGAGCTGTGGGTGCAGGCCGGCCGGGCAGCTTGGACGCAAGCACAGGTGCCGGTGGCTGATGGGAATCGACCACGCAAGCGGCTGCGCATCGTCACACCGCCACTTGGCCTCACTCACCTCCTCGGCTGCCGAGTCCTGGTCAAAGGCCTCGAAACTGGAGGGCTCCAGCCAGTTGCCGTACTCGTCAAACTCGGGAGGCTGTGGAGTGAAGGAACAATTCAAAGCCAAGAAGTGAGCTGCATGCTGAACTCAAGGGCTCCAGCCCATGGCCACACTCACACTCATCAGACTCGGGAGCCTGAGGCTGTGCAGGGCAGGAGGATGGTCTTCCTCCTGACTGTGCAGGGCAGGAGGATGGTCTTCTTCCTGGACACCATGCTTGCCCCGCAGCCAATTGGCCGCTGGGAACGCAGCAGAACGTCTTGAATGCAGCTGAGAACACAAGCGGAGGGTGCACACGGCAGATGCCCACCTGCTGCTGCGGCACGGCGGCCGGCAAAGGAGCTGCCAAACCCAGCCTGCTGCGCCAGTCCAAATAATCAGCCATCTGGGGGAGTCGGGGCAAGGAAGCAGCAGCAGGGTAAGCGATGCCTGCTGCTGGCACTCGGCGGCAAAGGAAGGAGAGCACTCAGCACACAAGCAGACAACCATGCTGCCTGCCAATCGCACTAGCTCTCAGCACCCCGATCTCACTGCCACTGTCACCCCTGCTTGCCCCACCTGCTGCAGGCTCTCAGCGGGAATGTCCTCATCCTCCTCCCCACTGCCAGCTGCTGCTGCTGCCATCCCTTCCTGTTTGCTGCTGCCGCTGGGCAGCACACCGCCCGCGCCAGGTGCCGCAGGCCCTCCCAGCCCAAACAGCGCGCTAGGCCCTCCTGCTCCCAGGCCGCCAAGGGCGCCACTGGGCGGTGGGCCGCCGCCGCCGCCCTGCAGCTGGTCCAGCCGCTCGTACAGGTGCTGCAGGTCTGTGCCCAGCGGCTTGTTCACTATGAGGCTGCGCACAGGGCGAAACACGGAGGCGAGGCAGGTGTGCTTAGCTTTGCGACGGCGCAGCGCAGCGGCGCTAAGCAGCCAGGCAGATGATCAAAAGCGTTCAAGCAGCACTGCATGCCACGCATCCAGCTGCCGCCCAGCCAACCCTTTGCTGCAGCGACAACTTCTACCCCACCGCACCGCCCAGGCAGCCCACTGCTCACCCGTAAGCGCCCTTGTGCGGCTCGTGGCTGCACAGCAGCACCACGGATCGGCCAAAGATGCCGCTCAGCGCCGGGTGCGCAATGAGCACATTGCCGCGCTCCGGGGCTGCCACAACCTCCAAGCTGCTGCTGCTGCTGCTGCTGCTGCTGCTGCTGCTGCTGCTGGAT
>VIYQ01001977.1:0-11581 GCA_009928355.1 Chlorella sp. CH2018 | reverse complement strand
CTTTGCCCCCCTCCCGCATGCGCCCCTCCCCTCTCATGCACACACATTTTCCTGCAGCTCCGCCTATTTTCCTCAAGTACGCCAAGCTGTCTTCCCCATGCACCATGCCCCTGCTATGCTGCTATGGCCATGTAAGGAAGGGCATGCACAGTGGCAGCTGCCAGGCGGCGCTCGTTTCGGCACGGGCAGGTTGGCGCTGGCGCCGGCAGGTGTTGTGCTGGCCCTGCTCCTTTTCGGTCATGCTTGCTGTGGGTGTGCAGCCCTTCGCCCTGCAGAAAGGCGTTGGGCTGCTACTTGTGCTGGGCCTGCGCACTAGCTTCAGGTGGCCGACACATGCACGCCGCTGAGCGCGTCCAAGGCAGCAGGGCGCCACTAGCAGCTCCTGGAGTTGCCTGCATGTCTAAGGCCCACGCTGCACGCCTCGCCTGCTTGCCGGCGGCGGCGCCGGCGGCGGCGCAGGCGGCGGAGCCGTTGCCAACGCTGCCCCGAGCGCTGACCGGCTGGGCAAAGCGGTGGCGTGCCTGGCGCGACTCGCCCTTCCGCTGGGCAACCAACCAGGCGGCGGCAGACTCTGACCGTGCGCTGTGGCACGTGGGCAGTGTGGTGCTGCTGTCCCTGCTGGTGCTCAGGATGGCGGCCAAGGAGAGGCTGTGGGGTGAGTGCCAATGGGCGTCGTCAACAGGCAGTCTTCTGGCGTGGTGTTGCATGGGATGCAATACGGCGGCTTGCTCTCTCCTGCCGCCCACCGGCAGAGCAGCCCAATCCCCTGAGCCAGCTCCCAAGGCCCCACCATCCTTGCTTCCCAAACAGGTGTGGCCCTGCACAATGCCACACACCTGCTGGTGCAGCAGGGCCTGGCCCTCATGATCTCCCGCCGACGCGCCGCCTATGTGCGCTATCGCGAGCTGTGGGTGCTGGCCGCAACCGCCCACCTGGTGTGGATCCTGCTGACCAGAGGTGCGCCGCATGGGGCACTGCCTGAGGCACTGCTTGGAATGCTTGGCTTGCGGTGCAGCCCGCGTACGGTAACGCACCGGTTCGAGGTTAGCATGGTGAGCCCCCAGTGGTGCTGCTGTCACCACCATGATGATTGCGGGTTAGCCATCCACTCACCACCTCACACCCACCACGTGGGTGCACCCACTCACCACCTCCGACCCACCCACCCAACTGCCCTGCTCTGCAGCCCTGCACGGCAGCAACCACTGCATCGAGCTGGCTGGAGGCAGCCCCCTGCGTGTGGTGCCTGCCATGCTGATCGGCAACAGCGGTCTGTGGGTGGCGCTCTACATGCTGTACGCCCGCCTGCTGCACCCGGTCAACCTCGTGGCGCTGCCGCTGCTGGCGCTGCCGGCGCTGGCCCATAGCGGCAGGCTGTGCGGGCGCATGCTGGAGGCACCTGGCTTGCCTGACGCCCTTGGCACGGCCTATGCAGCCATTGCCTGGGTGACGCTGTGAGTTGGGTGAACAAGGGTGGGGCGGAGATGAGCAGCAGGTGTGAATGAATGCCAATGGGATCTACATGAGTTAGTTGCAACTCGATTGCTTACTGCTTGCAGGGTGCCCCTCAGCCCCGCCCCGCTGGCGCCTCCCATCCCCGATGACACCGCCCAGTGCCTGGTGCTCAACAGCTGGGCCCTGCTGGTGTTTGCCGTTGCACTGCCGCTGCACATTCTGGGGCGGCTGGAGCGCCGCGCGCGCCGCCTGTTTTGGGCTGGCCAAGTGCGGGATCTGTGCGCCCGGCAGTGCGGCAGGCCCACGCCGCAAGCCAAGGCAGAGGCCATTCGGCTGCTGTATGTGCCGTGCACCACTGTGACGGAGCTGTGCCTGTTTGCATGCCTGGCCTGGCACGGCGCCCGCACCGCGGTGGCGCTGCTGCTCCGCAGCAGTGAATAGTTCGAATGCTTTACAGCACGGTTGTGAACTGCTTTGCTTGCATGCACTTGTGAAGAAGCAGTGTGCAGATCAGTCAGCTGTAGAGGGTTGACACAGAAGCATGCGAGTTTTGGTTGCCATCAGATGGCAGGAGCTGGGAAATGGGTTAGCAAACAGGGAAGGCAGAAGGCCTTGCAGGGCGGTGTTACCAGGCAGCTTGCAACTCGAGGGAGTGGCTTGCAATGCCCCGCAGGGAGAGCGTGCCACCGCCCGCCGCTCAGCCGCTGAGCAGGCCGGCGGCGCGCAGGCTGCCAATCAGTGCCTTGGCAATGCGGTTTTCGGTCAGGCCTGTGTGCTCCAGCGGCAGGTTGGTGATGGGAGAGGTGGGTGCCTGGCCCGCCGCCTGCTGCCGCGCAATCCAGGCTGCAGGTGCAGGAAGGCGTGCGAAAGAGATGAGCATAGTGTTAGGAGGGAGGCACCGCAAGCCTTGAGCCGGCCACTGTACATGTATCAATCCTGCAAGCACGAGCAGGGCAACCAGGTGCCCAATGGCACCTGTTAAGCTAACAGCCATGCCGCCCAGCCCTCACCACAGGCTCACCCGCAATGGCCTGCCGCTCGTAGGTGGTGCCGTCGGCTGCAATCACAGGATTCTCCATCACCTCATGTGTGATGGGGCAGCACACATCGCTGCGCAGGGTGTCATCCAGCGCCGCTCCGCCAGCAGGGGCTGCAGCTGTTGGCTCTGTTGCCGCAGCGCCGCAGGCAGCGGCCGAGGCGCGCAGCAGGCCCATGCGCTCAGCCACCGCTTTAATCAGGGGCTGCGCAAACAATGCCTCCTCACTTTCAGCGCCCGCAGGGTCGCTGGGCAGGGCTGCGCCAGCCATGAGCAGCGTGCAAACGCAGTGGTCATGGCCCCCAATCGCCGCCAGCTGGACTGCGGCCAGGCCTCGATGGTCTTTGGCATCAATGGCAGCTGCAGCCCCAGCCTCGAGCAGGGCAAGCATGCAGGCCTCGTGCCCTGCAGTCAGTGGAGACCAAGCAAGGTGAATAAAGGGTGCTTACAGGGAGCAAGCTGCGGCAAGTTTAGCAGCGCACGGCACAGCAGCAGCGGGAGCAGCGGGTGAAAACAGTAAAGTTAATCAGCAGTGAGATGGGGGAAGCAACACGGGGGCAGCAGAGGCGGCAGCAATGGCTGTGCATCCCCTTACCCCCCAGTGCCGCTGCGTGCAGGGCTGTCCGGCCCTCCTCGCACTGCTGGTCGCAGCTGGCGCCCACCGACAGAAGGCTGCGCAGGCAGTGCCAATGACCACTGGCAGCAGCATAGTAGGCGGCTGTGTTGCCCAGGCAGTCAGCTGAGCCAGGGTCGGCCGAGGCTGCTAGGAGCTCCCGCACGCACGCCTCATGGCCCAGCTGTGCCGCTAGGACGAGCGGAGTGGCCTGTGTACCGCTAGCTGCCACCTCCGGGCTGGCGCCTTCAGTTAGAAGCGCACGCAGCAAGCCAGGCTGGTTGCATGCCACCGCGCGGTGCACCGGGGTGTCCAAATTGTCCAGGCCAAGCCCTCTCAAGAGCACGCCCTGCTCCTCAACTGCACTGAGCACATGTGACGTGACCTCTGGCTCCTTGCAAAGAAGCTGCAAAGGCGTAAGGCCCATGCGGTTGGCGCAGTCGAGGCGGGCGCCAGCCAGCACCAGCGCACGAACCAGCTCCGGTGGGGCACGCATGTGTGCAGCCTCGTGCAATGGCGTGTTGCCTTCAGCCTCTGCAATGGTGAGGTGGACTGTTGTGAGACAGGTGGATGCAGCAGCGCCACGCTTGCGATTCCTGCTCATGGTGCGACTGGAGTTTGACGCAGTGACATTTTTTGTTGGCGCACCCATTGCATTTGGATCGGCGCCAGCAGAGAGCAGAAGCTCAAGTACCTCCAGTCTGCCGTAAAAGAAGATACACTGATGGACGGGAGAGCGGCCGTCTGAATTGCGCGCATTCACATCAGCGCCAGCTGTCAGCAGCATCTGTGCACACAGCGCTGCATCTGGCGACTTGTGGGAGCAGCACACAACGAGAGGTGTGCTGCCATGCAAGCTGCGGCATGCTGCATTGCCGCCGGCGGCCAGCAGTGCGCGTAAGCAGCGCGCATCACAATTATCGGCTGCTATGTGCACTGCTGTACGCCCAGGCTGGCCGCCCACGCAGTCGGCAGCATTGGGGTCTGCCCCGGCTTCAAGCAGGGCCTCTAGGCAGCCCAAGTGCCCGCCGCTAGCTGAGAGCATGCAGGCGGTCATGCCGCCCTCTGTTGAGAGGTTTGGGTCGCTCCCCGCAGCGAGCAACGCCGCCACGCATTCCAGGTGCCCCTGGCGGGCGGCTTGCATGAGGGCGGTGGCTCCTTCACTGCTGGCCATGTTCAGCAGCCTGTGAGGATGCTGCTGCAGCAAGCTGCGAATGCAGACTAAGTCGCCTGCCGCTGCTGCAGACCGCAGCGCTTCGGCCGCAACGGCCGGGGGCAGTGCTGCCGCTCCTGGAGAAGTCCTGCCTGCAGCGCACTCGGCCGGGTTTTGCAATCGTGGTTTGCGGGCAGTGACGAACAGGTAACACTGGATGCACAGCAAGTCATGCGCTTCACGCAAGTGAGAGACCTTGCCTGAAGTGGAGGGCTGCTCAGCATCGACGTTGGGCAGAATGCTGGTTGGGGCCTGCCGCGCACGTGAGCGGTGTGAGGGCATGATGGCCAGTGGAACCTGCAGGGCAAATTAAAACGCTTGGGTCAGCACTTGGCTCACCGCCGTGGCGGCGGCAGCGGCGGAGGGGCGAAGCAGCTGGTACTGCAGCCCTGCAGAGCCCTCAGATGATGAAGGTGTTCTCCCAGGCAGCTCGGCTGCCCTTGGAGGGCAGCCAGCGCACAAGCTGAAGGCGAGCGCCCGGGGTGCGCGTTCGCAGAGTCTCCTGCAGCCGTCTGGATCAACAGTTCACTGATATCACGTGCAGCAGAACGCGAGCAACAGTGCAGCAGCCAGCAGGCTGGGTGCGGTGCTCCGGCCACCCGTGCTGCCCGCTTCGCCGGTGAGCAGTGCGGCCGCCGATGATCGGCAGGGGCATTAGCATGCAAGCTGCCTGATAGACGCGAGTGAATGGAGACTAACCAGACTTTGCTGGCGATCGGCTGTGTGCCCTGTTAGACCAGGTAGCTGCAGGCGGCAGCGACGCCCGCTGCCGCGCTGTGGCGGCAAGACTCAAGCCGTGGTCTCAAGCCGTGGATTTCACCGGGGCTTGCACTCCAGCTTGCTGCGGGCCTCAGCTTGCGATCGTTGGCCGCTGGGCGCGCCGCAAAGCACCTGCCGCTAACAACGGAGGGTCGCTGCTCGGCGGGGCGTCTTGCCGCCCCTTGCGATATAGCTTTCAGTACACAAGTTCTACCTGGAGCTCTGTGCGACCGGCAGCAGCGTCAGCGCGATCTGCACGGCAGCGCGGCGGCGGCGGCGGCGGCGGCGGCGTGAGCAGTTGTGACGCCGCCGCGGTAGCCTCGCAGCCATGAAGGCCGTCCTGCCTCCAGCAGAGGCCACTCGCACCCAGAACCGCACCACGCGCTTCTGCCTGGCCGCCATCCTGTTCCTGTACTCCACAGCGGTCCTCAATGTGGTGCGCGCTGCCACTGCTTTCATGCCGCTTCATGCTGCCGCTGCCGCTGCCCACCGCTGCTGTTGCCCGCCCTGTGCCCTGCGCCTTGACCTTCATGCTGCTGTGCTGCCCTGCTGTGCATGCCTGCAATCTCTGCGCAGGGCCTGGAGCTGTCTGAACCTGTGCACCTTATTCATGGCCGTTGCATCTCTTGCTGCACAGATCGTGCCGCGCATGGGCTACTCTGCTGATGGAGTCGGCAACTTTGTGGTGCTCACACTGCTTACAGCACTGGGCACAGGGCTCTACCTGCAGTGCATCTACGCTGACCCTGGTGCGGCAGGGGGTGTGAGGGCAGGAAGGGCTGTTTCAGCGACCAATGCCTGCCCAGCATGGCCTGCTCAAATCCGATGGCCGCGCATCTTCTTGTGGCCGCTTGGGTTTGGTGCACTGTGAGCGTCTTGGTGCGCCGGGCCGCACATACCAGCGCGTTTGTTGCCAACGCCCTCCCTCCACTGCTGTGCACCTGCAGGCCGGGTGCCCTCCGGGTGGCAGCCAGATACAGAGAAGCAGCAGGCGGTGCAGGTGAAGCGGCGAGGCGGCGGCGCGCGCTACTGCAAAAAGTGTGCGGCCTACAAGCCGCCGCGCACCCACCACTGCCGGCGCTGCGGCCACTGTGTGCTGCGGATGGACCACCACTGTGTGAGCGGGACAGCCTGAGCTTGAGCTGATGAGCCAAGCCACGTGTTTGCCTCTGTTGCCTGCTGGCAGCTCAGCAGGCGGGCCGTCTGCTGGCACCATCAGGCCGACCTTGTTACCCCACCGTGCCATCAACGACCCCCGCCCTCACTCACTGCCCAACCAACAGGCGTGGACCAACAACTGCGTGGGGCATGGAAACTACCGAGCTTTCCTGCTGATGTGCATCTACATGGCGGCTGCCTGCCTACACGCTCTGGTCCTCACTCTGCAAATGAATGCATACTTGGTCTCGGTGAGGGCGCCAGCTGGGTGAGGGTTGGCTTGCGGGTGGCTGCGTCTGGCAAGTGCAAAGCGCGCACTGTGTGGCAGTTCAGCAAGCCTGGCTTGCGTCGAATTGCGGCAAGGGCTGGGCTGGCTGAGCGGTCGCTTTTACGAGTCACAGGCAGCAGCGCCCAGCTCTAGCCTTTCATCTTGCCTCTTCCCACGCTTGTGTCCCAACGCGATGTAGCTGGCGCTGGGTTGGGATGAGGACAGCCAACTGCTGTCTGCATCCGACAGCTCATCCAATGCAGCAAGCAGCAATGGCAGCGGTAGTGACAGCAGCAGCAGCGGCAGCGGCGGCAGCAGCAGTGTGGACAGGATCGGGTGGGGCGGCCCCTTCTGGCTGCACGTGCTGGCCCAAGTTGCCGCCACGGCACTTGGGCTGCCCATCGCCGTCGGGCTGGTGGTGCTCCTGGTGTGGAATGCCTACCTCTTCGTGCGTAACACCACCACAATCGAGCACCACGAGGGTGAGCGGCCGCTCTGGATGCGGATGTTTGGCGGATGCCAGCGCTGTTGCATGCTGTCCTGAAGGGTTGGGAGGGCTCACCTGACCATTGATTTGCGGCTGCCCAACCTACCTTGCTTGCAGGTGTGGTGGCACAGTACATGGCTGGCGGCGGCAAGCCGCGAGGCCACCTGTTCGACTTGGGGTTGCATGACAACTTGCATGCCGTGTGCGGCGACGACCTGCTCTGCTGGCTGCTGCCGGGGCGAGCGGCGGCGGAGGGCGACGGCTTGTCGTTCCCCACACGAATGTAGGCTGAAGCAGAGGTACTGTAACATCTCCGTAGTCTCCATACATAGATTGCGACTCGACAGAGTGTGCAAAGAGCGCTAGCAACAGCAAAGCTGTGAAGGCCAGCACAGAACAGTGGCGGTGAGCTGGCGGCGCCGCTGGGGTTTGTGCGTCTGCGGCCTGCTAGCTCCTCCATTGCACTTGCACGCACCTACTACCGACTTCAGGAAGCCATGCAGCGAAGATAGGCTCGCCCCCGCTATGAAGCCGGCTGGCCAGCCGCCTAGCCTGGCCGAGGCCATTGCGCGAGCGCAGCTGGCGTATGTACGGCTCGATGTGAGTTTTGGGCACCGGCGCCAGACCGCGCTGGCTGCGCACAGCCGCCGCACAGCCGCCGGCCTTCACACCGGAGCGCCCCACGCCCTCTGCCGCTGCAGGAGCGCATCCAGGAGGCCAGTCGGCGGTTCACGGAGCTGCAGCTGCTCAAGCCCAGGGTGGTGGCGGCCCTCGGCTTCGACCCGACAGCGGTGAGCGGCTGGGCAGTGCCCCATCCCTGCCTGCTGTTTGCTGCTGCTCAGCCTCTGCTGTTTCAGACATTGAGCCGCATCCGCTGCCACTCACTCTGCTGCAGGAGCCCTACCATTCGCAGCTCGTACACCAGGCAGCCGCAGCACAGGGCTTGCCGCAGTGGTCGCACCCTGTGGTGAAACAGGAGCCGGCCGCTGCAGCTGCCGCTTACCAGCCTCACGGCTACCCTGCAGCACCGTATCCACACGCCTACACGGCAGCCCATGCTTATGCGCCCGCACCGGCAGCAGCAGCGCCACCACACCCCTCGGCAGCGGTGCAGCCTGGCAGGCGGCAGCCGGCAGTGAAGGTTGAGGGAGGGGGCCCCTCCGAGCACCCACCGCGGCCTGGGCGGCAGCGCGGCGCCGGCGGCAGTGCGGACGGCATGCCCTCCTCGGCCTGTGCAGCAGCTTCTACAGCCTCCAAGCCTGCAGCTGTGCCCGTGGCCTCCGCGGCGGCGGCAGCGGCGGCGGCAGCGGCAGGGACAGAGGCTCCCTTGCCCGCGGCTGCAGCGGGCGGCGGCCGGGTGGGCGGTGGCGGGCCGGGCACTGGCCGCTTCCACCTCGCCACATCAGCCAGCGGCAAGCCAAAGTTGAAGCTCACGCCTTGGCAGGCTCTCAAGAAGCGCGCAGCAGCCGGCACTGAGGGAAGCGAGTTAGCTGACCCTGCGCAGCAGCACCAGCAGGTGTCGCCCTCGCCGTCCCCCCGGGTGCAGCAGGCGCAGCAGCAGCAGCAACAACAGCAGGCGCAGCAGCATCAGCAGGTGTCGCCCTCGCCGTCCCCCCGGGCGCAGCAGGCGCAGCAGCAGCAGCAGCAGGCTGGCGCAACGGGCAGCCGCGGTGGCGCTGGCGCAGCAGGTGGCAGGTTGATCGGGAAGCATGCTCGTGAGCCAGAAGGTGCTGGTGCTGCTGCAAGCGAGGAGGATGAGGAGGATGTGCCTCTTGCCAAGCGCCAGCGCATGCTGCAGCAGCGGCGTCAGCACGTGCAGCAGCCCAAGCAGCCACCTGCCAAGCAGCCAAAGAAGGTGCAGCCTCCCAAGCAGCAGCAGAAGCAGCGGCAGCAGCCGCAGCAGCAGGCCCCTCAACCGCAGCAGCGGCGGCAGCAGCAGCCTGCGCCGCCGAATGAAGAGCTGCCTGATGCAGAGCTGCGGCCCGCTGCCGATGAGGCATTGCCTGCCGCTGCGCCCCGGCAGCAGGACGGCAGCCCTCCAGAAGAAGTGAACCTACTGGAAAGCAGCAGCGCCGGCAGCAGCGATGCCTGCACTGGCGAGGAGGGCAGCAGCGGGGAGGAGGGGAGCGCCTTTGAGAGCGGCAGCGGCGGAGAGGCAGCAGCGCCGCAGCCCCAGCCCGCCCAGACACGGCAGCAGGAGCAGCCAGCAGCACGCGGCGGCAGGCCGCCGCTGCCGCCAGCAGCCACAGGTGTGGGGCCTGGCCGGCCTGGGAAGCAGCAGAGGGGCGGTGTGAAGGGCGGTGAGCCTCCAGCTGCCGCCCGGGAGGGCACACCAGCAGCTGGTAGCGAGGGCAGCCCCAGCGGCGGCAGCATTGGCGCAGCAGCGGCGGCGCCGGCGGCGGCAGCAGCCTCCGACCGAGGCGGCTCAGCTGGCGGCAGCGCGGGGGGCAGCAGCGATGGCGGTCTGCACTTTGAGGACCCTGAGGCAGCGCGGCAGTTTAGGCAGCACTTCAACTCGCCCGATGCTCGGGACGGTCGGGGGCAGCGGGGCGGCAGGGGCCGCGGCCGCGGCCAGGCCGGCGCCAAGCGTGCGGCGAGTGGCGCTGCAGCCGCGCGGCCCTCCAAACGCGCCAGCCCTGGCGACCGCACAGCACAGACGGCGTGGGAGCAGGCTGCGGCGGCATGGCGGCAAAAGAACATGCCCTCCAAAGCCGAGATTCGCAAGGCGGTCAAGGACCACGCAGCCGCCTCTGCTGCCTACCAGGCTAACAAACAGAAGCGCACTCCTATGGACCACGTTGCTGTGGAGCGCGGCAAGCGGCGGCCCGGGCCGGCAGAGCGTGCGGCGGCCGCGCGCAGGGCAGAGGAGGCGGCCGCAGACAGCCGGGCGCGCGCCCGCACCGCGTGCCGCCGCAAGATTGAGGGCTGTTCCTCCTTTGTTCAGGTTGGTGTGTTATTGCTAGGGTTGGAGGGGTGTTCAGGCTGGGTGGGGTGTGGGCTCCTGTTGGTATGGTGCCGGCGCTTGAAGGGTGTGATGCGAGCACGCAAGCTCTGCTCACCAGGACCATTCCAGCCCAAAACTGGCAGCCCTGCGCAGCTGTTCGCCTTGCAGCACGCAGTCGGTGGCCTTCATCATGCAGCTGATGACACTCTGCTCCTGCCACCTGTCTGTCTCCTCCTGCTGCAGCTGCTGCGCATCTTTGGGGTGCCCACCGATCCGGCCCGGCTGCGGGACGCGTACCGCACCGCTGTGCGCATGTACCATCCAGACAGCAACTCCAAGGACCGGGTGAGCTTGCTGGTTGATCCACAGGGTTAGGCTGCAGCTCCATGGCTGGCATGCTGCGAGTGTGCGGGCGTGCCCCTGTGTTGAGTGAGTTTGCGTTTCTGGTTTGAGATGAGAGCGAGTGAAGGGAGCATGGCAGGTGGAAGTTTGGCCCAAGGGCAAGCGGCAGAGACACGCCCTGCTCCCAAGCAGCAGCCAGTGGGTGATCGACTCCAGAGGCCGCTGACCACGCTGGCTTACCCGTGCTCCCTGCAACGCAGGCCTGGCAGACGGAGGAGGAGAAGTACGAAGCAGAGGAGGTGATGAAGATCATCAACGAGCGCAAGCCGGCAGACCTGTAGCCCGCTGCTGGCTCATTCGATGCGGGCGGCGCGTCTCGTTGCCCCACCGTGGGCACAGGTGGCCCGCCGCTCTGTCGCATGGCGGGCTGCTTGGGCCTGCACCAACCCGGCTGCAGCACCTCCCCCCAAAGCAGCCCGCCGGCTTACTCAACCTACAAAGAATCACGGTTTTGCAGAGTGAACGTCCGACCGCTTGAGTGGACTGACTGCACACTTGTTTATTGCTCTGCCCCATGCTTTTGTTGCCGAGCGCTGCATTGCACGCATACCCCTGCTCTGTTTTTCGACCCCTTTTTCTGAAGCCTACTCGCTATGAACTGACCGACCATGCTACTACATGCAGTTGTAAGCTGTGCCCAAGCCTGGCAGCACGCACGCCAGCAGATGCAGGCCGCCCTGCGACAACGGCGCCGGTGCCCGCCAGGCGTGCCGCCACTGCTGGGGCTTGTGAAGAGCTCGTTTACCCAGCCGCAAGCGGTTGCGCTCCTGCTCACAAGCTCTTGAGCGCCTTGAGACCCCTGTTGCTGCCACCCTTCGCCTCAAAACCCAAGCGATCCCGGCCTCCTGGTCTCGCAGCTGCTTGTTCGCGCCTCTTCCGGAACCAGCTCAATCATCCGAGCTCCGACCAGCAGCCGGCGCTCGAGCGTGCCGCCGGCGCTGCCGCTGCCGCCGCCGCCGCTCAACCCGCCTCGCAGCGGCCGGACCAGCAGCCATGGCATGGCGGCCGCTGGCAGACCCGCAGTCGCACCCGCTGCCGCCGCTGCTGCCTCCCGAGCCAATTGACAAGCCCAGCAGGCAGGGGGCCTACTTGAAGCGGGTGCTGAGTGAGAGCCGCAGCGTGCTGGACAGCGAACCGGGCAAGGATGGCCAGGGCTGGCAGCTTGTGGAGCGGCGCCCAGGCTTTTCGGTGTACAAGCGGCCAGTGGAGCAGGGCAAGAAGGTGGGCGGGGGGATGGGCGTTGGGT
>VIYQ01001975.1:0-44608 GCA_009928355.1 Chlorella sp. CH2018 | reverse complement strand
GGTGCTTGGCCTGCGGGAGGCGGGGAGGGGGCCAGGGGGGGTGGAAGGTTGAGGCCATGTGGTGCACAGAAGCTATCAGAAGCGTGCAACATGGGCAGCGCAGGCTGGCTGAAGCCAAGGCGCACAGCACACTACAAAGAGCGCCCACAGCCAGCGGCCTGGCAAGCGAGCCAGCGCCCTGCCGCCGTTTCCACACGTGTGTGCAACACCTCGGTGGTGATCATACGAGGCGGCAGGCTTTGCCCATCAGGGCCAGCAGACAAGAGCAGCGCATGTACAGCTTTACAGATAACAGCCACCCATGTGCAGCGTGAACAGCCCTGGATCCTTACGTGGAACACCTCGGGAGTGATCAGGCCATACAGTCGGCGGTAGAAGTGGGGGTACTCCAGCCCGTGCTTGGTGACCTGCGGCAGGGGCGAACACGACACTCAACATTTCATTAAACAAACCCAACATGTCATTAAACAAACCCAACATTTCATTAAACAAAACCAACATTTCATTAAACAAAACCAACATTGGGAATGGCGCGCTGCTTCAAACGGGCAGCGCGCAGGGCGAGCCTGCGGCCCACAGCAGCACCCTGCGGCTCAGCTAGCCAGAGCATGCTATGCCTCACCACCACAGCAACACCCTGCGGCTCGGATAGCTAGAGCATGTTGAAAAATAGAGCATGCGATGCCTCACCAGCTCAAAGATTCCGCTGAGGGCCAGCAGCCCACAGCAACCATCTGAGGCTGGTGTAGCTTGAACAACACTCCCAACTACACTAGACCGTATATAGTCTCACCAGCTCGAAGATGCCGTTGAGGGCCAGCATGCCGGTGAGGCCGCCCTTGTCCAGCGTGGCGGTCAGGAAGTCTGCAGGATGGAATGGGTGGTCCAGCAGGCTGTGATTCAGAAATACCGAAGCTGTGCAAGTCAGTCCAGGTAATCTGTGGGCTGTGACATGCCTGAACAGGGGTGCCGCGCTGGGCATGGGGCAGGCAGGCCAGCAAGACATGCACAGGCACAGTGCCCGTTCAACACATACGGCTGTGGAACAACCGGGCAGCGGCTGGGCTGCAGCCCTCCTGTGCAGCTGTGCAGCACACAGCCGGCCCCGCGGCTCCGGTCCACAGCGGGCCAACAACCCAGCGCACCTGCCAGCAGCACAGGCTTGACGAGGGATGGGATGATCAGGTCGTGGACTCGCGCCAGCACCTGCAGGCACAGAGTTGCAGGCAACACGGTGCAGTCATGTGGAGCCAAGCCAGGGCATGCCGCTCAGGTGGGGTGGTGAGGCCGTGCACGCGCGCCAGCACCTGCCGGCATGAGGAGGCTGGATGCAGAATTGAGTGATTGAAGAGCAAGGGAGAGGAAAGCACCGAGGCAGCATCCAGATTGGCATGCCCATGCACAGCAGAAGACCTCGACTGGACACCAGGTGCCTGCCAGCAGTCAGGGAAGAAAGCAGCGGAGCCCGATGCACTTGCCTTTTTGTAGATGTCTTCTGGGAGGTCCATGCGCAGCAGCGCCAGCCAGGCATCACTGCGGCAGCAGACACTCAGCAGTTGGTTAGTTGCAGCAGCGCGGCGGCAGCGAGCCAGGCAAGCAGCACTGCAGTTCAGCATTCCAGGGACTGCTGGCCTGGCTGCCGCAACAGCAGCTGCATGTATGGCATGCCCGCTGAATGCCTCTGCAGGAGCGGCAGCCAGACATGCTGCCCAGCCAAGCCGCAGCCAACCGGCCCACCTGTACATGCGATGCTGCGCCTTGCGGTTGGCCCACTTGGCGCGCTGCTGCCCTGCTGCCGCCTCCGCCACTGCTGCTGCCGCCTCGGCAGCGAGGCGCTGCCGCTTGCGCTGCCGGGCCCCCTCCCCAGTGTTAGCTGCTGCCACTAGCCCCAGCTCTGCAGCGCCGCACCAGGACTGCAGCGCCGCCTGCTCCTGCTCCTCCTCCTCCCCAGCCGCTGCTGCTGCCGCCTTGGCGGGAGCTGCCTCCATGCCCTCCGGCATGGGCGGCATTTCGGCCAGCAAATCGTGCAGCGTGCGAGCCAGGTCGTGAGGGCTCACCCGCCCGCCATCTGCTGCTGCTGCTGCCTCCGTCCCTGCCGCATCTGCCTCATTGTCCGAAGCCTCGTCATCAGAGCCCGCTGCGCCGCCGCTGGCCCCAGCCCCAGCACCCCGCTCCGCTGTGTTGCGCCGCGCCACGCTGCGCTGCGCCAGCTTCGCCAGGCTGGCCAGCGTGAAGTAGCGCACATCGGCCAGACCTGCAGGTGTTTGCAGGTGTGAGGCAGCGCAAACGAGCAATGAGCGCGCCCAAACATCCATGGCTCCAGCTGCAGCGGCGCCAGCTGGCATTGCACAGCACGGGGCCTCGGCGGCTGCCAAAAGGGCCTCTGTGATGCACCTTGCGCCCCTGCTAGCAACCCCAACGCGCCATGAAATGCGTGAACAAGGAGCGAGCTGCAGCGAGCAGTCAACATGAAGGAAGCCCACCGAGAAATTTGCCAATCAGAAGGCCCAGAACCTCGGGGGCGGCGCCCTCTTGGCAGACCTGCAGGAGGGAGGGAGGCAGGGGCAAGTGGGTAGTAACTCTCTACAGCTGGCAAGCGCGGCCCCAGCTGCAGTGGCCAGCACAAATGGAACGTGCGCCTGCTTGCCGACCGAGCATGGCGGAGCAGAGGGCGCTGACAGGCCGGGCCGGGCAGCTGAGCTGCTCAGCAGCCGCTCAAAGGCGTCAGTTCTTTTTGTGTTTGTAAAGGGAGCCCCCTTTGGGGGGGCTGAAAGCCTGGTAAAAATAAGGAGCTGCTCACCAGCCGCTCAAAGGCGCGGTGGAAGAGGCGGTTGTTGAACACGCCCGGCCGCTCGCCGCGCACGCACTCCATCAGCGCCATGAAAGCGGCCACCTGCGCAGTTGGTCAGGATTGCAAGGCAGCTTGCTGTGCAGCGGCAATCGGCACAGCGTACTGTACGAAATGCACACACTCCTCGGCGCCACGAGGGCCGTCGCAGGGCTGGAATGGATACAGAGATGCAACGGACAGCCAGTGTTGGAGTGTGTTCAAGATGGCTGAGCATCGCACTCACAGAGCACCACAGCCTGCCGCTCACGGCCGGCAAACCCCCAACCTGCAGGTGCGGCCCACCTGCGTGCGTGGGTCCGCTTCTGCATGGCCCAGCAGGCGCAGCAGTGCGGCAGTGTAGGCGCTGTATTGGCGGTGCAGCCATGCAGCATAGACTGCTTCAGGAGACTTGTCCTCTTCTGCCGGGGGTGTGACCGCCAGGTCGCCGCGGTCAAAGCTGTCAATGAAGAAGATGCGCAGGTGGTGCAGCACCGGCGTGGCCTACAGGCAGGTGGTAGGGGGGGCAGCAGCAGTGAACAAAAGAAGGCGCGAGGCAGCGGCGGCGGCGGCAGGCAGCAGCGGCGGCGAGGCAAGGCAGCGCCTGAGCCCGCCATCGCGCACCTCGGTGCATCCCGGCTTCAGCGCCGCCAGCAGCCGGGGCAGGTTGTTGGCCTTCTCGCGTGGCTGTGCCACCAGCTCCTCCGCGAGCGCCGGCAGGCTGGCCGGCGCCGGGCGCTTGGTGCCTCCCTTCTTCTTTACTGCCATGCGGGTACTTTGGATGCGCGCCGGCTTGCAGGGAGCGCCCGCCGCCTCCGCTCGCGCCAGTGTTTTGCAGAAGCAGCCCGCAGCGCCGCTCCGACGCCCTTGATGTCGGTTTTATCGGTCGAGCTTGCAAATTGTCAGGCTGCATGCATTGCAGCCCCGCCTCCCCTGCCGCCCGCCTGCCGCCACGTCGCACAGCATCGAGAGCTTCTGCAGGCAGTAGCACCCCCAGTGCTCTCCTCCTGGCTCATGCACGGACTGAACTGTTCGCTTGCAAGTTCACTCGACGGGCAGGACAGCACGGGAGGCTGTGGAAGACGGCGCCTCAAGCAGCAAACACCACGGAGCAGCATCGATCAGCGGCGAATGTGGAAAAGAAGAGGGTGGGGCTGGCAACGAACAGGAGCGGTGCGGTGTGGTCGGGGAAATGAATGGGACAACATGGCGAAGAATAAGGCGCTCCAAGAGAGGGGTACAGATCCGTGCGGGGCAGGGCAGAGGGCACAGGCAAGAAAAACTGTGCAGGCTGGGCCGGGGAGGAAAACGGTTGGGGGGCCAGGTCCAACGAAAGAAGTGGCAGGGAGGCTCGAAAAAGGGGGGCAGGAAAACTGCGCAATCCGATCAAACAATGGGAGCAGTTGGGGGTAGCAGAGGGAAGGCGCTAGGAGCGGGGGGTTTGGAACAGTTGGGGTAGCAAACAGGGGTCAGGCGGGCGGGCGGGCGCGAGCCTGAGAACTTGAGAAGGGGAGGAAGGGGGCACATGAGACGCCATGAACTGAGCTAGAGCTCATGAAAGCGAGATGCGCCATGAAATGGGGGGCCAGCGAGGCGGCAGTGGGCTGGCACAGTGCCTAGCAAGGCAGGTTTGCAAGAGCAAACAAACAGGGGGGTGACCACTAAGCTACAAACGCTGCTGCATGCATGCAGCGGCGGGGCCAGCGGGCAGCTTGGGGGAACATGAGGGAGTGGGAGCAGAGTGGGAGCCGGCAGCAGCGGGCGGGTGTAGCACAAGGCGCACAGTTGGCAGCAGACCACAGCGGGCTCAGCGGCGCGCCGCCAGCACAGCGGCCGCCACCCGCAGGCCCGCCAGCAGCGCCAGCCTGCCAGCCCAGCGGGCTTTGGAGGCGCGGCCGGCGCCGCCAGCGCCGCCGCCATGCAGGCGGCGCGCCATGGCAGCATATGTGCTGTGCAGCGCATCGTCGCCGCTGCTGCTGCCGCTATCAGACTCCTCTCCCCGGTGCTGCTCCGCCACACGCTGCAGCGGGTTGCGGGCCTGGCGGCGGCGGCGCCGTGCCTTGCCGCCCCCAGCAGGCGGGGCGTCGAGGCTGGCGCGGCGGGAGGGCGGGCGGGAGCCGCCTGAGCCATGAGCCGCCTCGGCAGCACGCCGTGCATCGGCAAACACCCTGCAGGGTGGTGACGTGGCGGGCGCAGCGGCTGAGCACAGCAGGATGGTTGGAGGCGCAAGGGGGCATGCACATGCTGCAGAAAGGCAGCCCACCCAGCGCATCGCCCAGCTCCATGCGGCGCCTCTTCTGCCCTCCAAAGCCTCACCGCAGCGCAGCCTCGTAGGCCTGCATGTATGCCCACATGCCCTTGACCGCCATCTTGGCCAGGCCAGGGCGCACCTGCGGGCAGCGACAGGCGGGGTGGGGCACGTGAGCGGGGGCATCGCACCGTTGTGCTCCGCAGCAACGGGCCGGGGCGCACTGCACCTGCGCTCGGCGCGCTGGCTGTGACACCTGCCAGCGCTGCAAAAAAAGCTTGAAGGCGCCGGCTTGCAAGCACAGTGCGAGCTTCAGGATGCTGAGCTCACTCACCCCAGAGTCCTCAAAGTAGACGGTGACCAGCTCGGCGCCGCCGCTACGCGTGGCCTGGATCACCGCCCCGCTGTAGATGTCGGTGACCTTGACAGCGCGCGCGCCGTCGCCTGCAGTTGAACAGAGGGCAGCAAGTGGCTTGGTTAGTAACGGGTTAGCAACCCTGCCCATGCGGGAACAGACGCACGCAAGCGAGCGGGCAAGGGTGGGGAGGCAGGCAGTGCCCACATTGTTTTATTCAGCCAGGGCAGCACCCGCCACCTCCAACTCAGCCTGCCCGGGTGCTCATTTGCATGGGGTGGGGGCAGGCCGCAGCACAGCTGGCATGCTGGCTGAGCCAGGGCCCGCAGCACACAACAAGCACCCAGCGGCACACCACAGCGACGGCAGCACCCAGCGGCAGCACCAGCGGCAGCACGCTCACCAGCGTCGGGCAGGGGCAGGCCGCGGCACAGCACATACGCGCCGCCATCGGCAGGGCGGTGCCAGACGCGGCGGGCGTACTGATACTCGCGGGCGGCCTGTTTGGAGAGGTGGAGAAGAGGCAGCAAGCGCTCAGTTTGAAGAGAGAGGCAGCAAGCGCTCAGTTGCTGCTTGGTCAAGATAAGCGAGCAGTTCAGGTGCTGGTAAAAGCTTCTGGACGAGACGGCTGCATTTCGGTGGCTGCTTCAGGAGGCCGCAGCGTGGCCACGGCCTGGCTGGCCAGCTTGCGGTGAGCCCCAGCCAAACCAAACTGCTAAGAGGTGAAACCGCTGAGACCTAGGTGAAGGTAAACAGGCTGGGACCCCCGCAGTGAAGCCCAGCACGCGGCGCACCAGTGGGCGGGGGAAGCGTGAGCGGTACTGGTGCAGGCACCACTCTGAATGCTTGTGCACATGCGCGCCGGCGGGGTGGCCGGTGGGCGGGCAGCGCCGGATGTCGAGCACGTTGCTGTCCCACAGGTGGCTGCGGGCGGGGTGTAATGGAGCAGAGAGGCGCAGGGGTTGCTCGGGATTGAGTGCAGGCCAGGGAGGGTGCGGTGTTGGCACCCTAGGAGAGTGCTGTCCCACAGGTGCCTGCAGGCCAGCGCAAACGGCGGCGGATTGCAGGCAGGAGGCAGGGTGCTGGAGTCCGGCAGAACCCTGGCAGCAGCTGACGAGGCAGACGAGGCGGCAGAGGCAGGGGAGGCCCAGGAGCCAGAAGAGGCGGGGGCAGAAGAGGTAGCTCTGCTCTGTAGGCAACAGCTGCAAATCAGCTGCTCGGCGGGTCGCGGCGCTCACCGCGCGTGGTCGTCCAGGTGGAAGGGACGGAGATCGCGGGGCGACACGCCCTCAAACACCGCGCGGCTGCGGTACATGTAGAGCCCGCCTGCGCACGGGAGGTGGGTGGCAACAGTGGGGGAGTTGTGGGACGATGCAGGCGGCGGCAGCAGCAGCAGCAGCAGCAGCCCATGAGCGCGGCTGCGGTACATGTACAGCCTGCCTGCAGGGTGGCAAAAACGTAAAGCAGGGCTGGGCTTTGAGCAGGGATGGGGTTGGTGACTGGGCTGGACTTGAAGAGCAACGCTCGGCTTCTCCACCGAAAGCCTGGCGGACGGGGATGCATCACGGGCCACAGGCCGGCAGCAGCAAATCGCATTGATCACACGCCCCAGGCCAGAAGCGAGAAAAGGGGTAGGTTGGCCCCAATTAATAAGGGGCAGGAGGACGGGTTGCTCGGCTCACCGCGCAGCGACTGGCGCCACACCTCGTAGGTCAGGCCTCCCTCCGACTGGCTTACCACCTGAGAAGAAGTAACAGGTAGGCAGAGAGAGGCAGGCTTGGTCAGAGCGCAATACCCGGCGGCGCAGGGCAGGTCATGGCACCGCCTGCGATGCTGAACGACTCCTGTCCTGGCACGCAGCCCGCCCAGGCCTGTGATTGCAAGCCGCTCCCTCACCTGCTCCCAGCGCTCGTCAGAGCATCCGGCAGCACCACCGTCCGCCGCTCCCAGCAGGCATCCAGGGTGCTCCCACGCCAGCGGCAGCGCCAGCTGGGCGGCGGCCGCCGCAGCCGCCTCCTCTCCAATGCAAGCCGCAAACTGGAGAAGGTGCTCATCAGTCACATGCTCCCGAATGTCCTGTGGGGGAGGGGGAGGGTTGCAGACAAAAAAAGAGCATGAGGGTCAGGTGGGCTGGGGGTGGGGTGCGGCGAGGGCCGCACGCAGCCTGCACAGCAGCAGAAGCAGCAGCAGCAGCAACTGCCACCCATGCTGCCCACAAAGCGCCCCATTGTTTGCCGCACCTGGGGGCAGTCGCCGTCCAGACCCACCGAGGCCAGGGCCGAGGCGCCGGCGTCAGCACCCAGCGGCGCGCCTGCGCACCCTGCCCCGCCGGCCGCCACAGCGGCATGGCCAGGGGTGGGGGGCCCCAGCCGTGAGCGGCTGGCACACGACTGCAAGCGGGCGGCGGCCGCCAGGTTCTCCAGCGCTTGCAGGCGGTTGGGGTCGGCTGTCACCCCGCCATGAGTGTAGTGGCGGGGGGAAACTCCATCCACGCTCTGCCGCCGCCGATCAGCCCCCGCTGAGCCGTGGGCGGGCCGGCGGGTGGGCAGCGGGGCGGAGGGCGCAGGCTGCAGGCCGCTGGCGCTCCCCGCCTCGCTGCCGGCGCTGGCGCCGCCCTGGGGAGTGGAGGGCGAGCGCCACAGAAGAGACCTTGCGCTGGCCAGTGCGGCGGAGCCGTTGCCTGGGATCAGCGGTCGCAGCACAGCATCCAGTGTGCTGCCTGTCCAGGCTGCAGCCGCTGTGCCGGTGCTGGCTGCCCAGCGGCCCACAGCGTCTAGTGCCGCGGCGGCTGCCTGGCGTGGCGAGGTGGGCAGCTCTGCTGTGGCCAGTGGGTCGGCTGGCGCAGGCGCCGAGCCGTCTGCTGCTGCACTGCCGTCTTCGCTGCCAGCCGAGCTCCAAGCAGGCAGCAGGCGGGTTGGCAGCCAACTGGACAAGGCAGCCGGCCCAGCTGCGGCTGCCGCACTGGCCGCAACAGCGGCCGCCAGGCTGGAGTGCACAATTGCTTGCTGGGCGCCATCGGCTGTCTGGCAGACGTGCCCGCTGTCACTGCTGGTGCGTGCGCTTTCGCTGCTGCAGCGGCCGGCCGCCAGCTCAGCTAGCTCCTGGCCGGAAGCGATGCGCTGCATGCGGGGCCGGAAACTCTTCTCCCGGCGGCGGCCGTGGCTGCCGCTGGTGCCAGCACTAGTGCCGCTGCCGCCGCTGCCGCCTTCGGCCAGCTGCGGCGCGGCGCGGTGGTCGGCCACGCTGCCCCTGCTGTGCTGCAGCTGCTGCGCCGCAGCGGCGCTGCCGCCGCGGGGGCCCTTGGGGGGCGGGCTGGCGGGGGTGGCATCAAAGTCCAGAGAGGTGCGAGGCTTGGCCAGCGCACGCACCTGCTGGCGGGCCGACAGTGGCACCGCATCCATGCTCCAGCGCTGCTGGCTGTTGGCTGCGGACTGCTGTGGGCTACTGCCCTGCTGGGCTGCTGGCGCCGCTGCCTGCTTCTTGAGTCGCAGGCTGTGGTCCGGCAGGCGGTAGCTGTTGATGTCTTTTCCGGGGCTGGGAGGTGCCTGCCGGCGGCGCTGCGCGGGGCTGGTGGGCGCCGCCGCCTTGCCGCTGCTGTCCTGGCTGCCGCCGGATTTGCTAAGAGTTGAGAGTGTGACGAGGTGCTGGCGCAGGGCCGACTGCAGCAGCGCGACGCCCAGCAGGCGCGACAGCTGGAGCGCCGACAGGGTTTGCGCGGCACGCGAGGGGCCGCCCAGGCTCCAGCTGACTGCCCAGGCAGCCAGCAGGGCCAGCGCTGCCGCCTCCACTGGGCTGGATGCCTGTGGGAGGGATAGAAGGGAGGTGCCGATGCATGCATGAGGTTGCAGCAGAGCAGCGGCCAGGCACATGTGGGCCTGCACATGCCACGCAGTGGCCAGTTGCCGGGTGCTTGAAGGCCCCACAAGCTCCCAACCCCTTCCCCTCAGACGCACCACCAGGTAGATGGCATCCACGGTCAGTTCGGCAGCAGCAAGTGCCAGGTACCTGCGGCAGCGGGCGCGCAGGCGGCAAGGGGTGAGGGCGGCGAGGGGAGGCGGCGACGCCGGCAGTCGGCTAACGCCTGCCGAGGTAGCCGCCGGCCGTGCCACGACACTCTGTCGGTCTGCCCGGGTGCAGGGAGGGAGCGCCGACACTGCGGAGCGGCTGAGCCGGTGGTCGTCTCGGCCGCCCGCCCGCCCGGCCCGCTCACTTGGTCAGGCTGGCGCAGCCATACACGAAGCAGATGAGCACCAGCGCATGGGAGGCCGCCAGGGCCTCGGCGGCCGCCGTTCGCGGAGGTGCGGCCGGCATAGTGGCGATGCCGCCAGAGCCCTGCACTGCCCTCCCCGGGCCCCTGCAGGGCTGCTCAGCAGCTGGCTGCGTGCGGGCGAAACGCGGGAATGCGCTTGCAAGGCCCGCCGCCCGGCCCTTTGGGCAGCCGAGGATCAGGTTGCATGGAGGGGCCCAGGGGCCAGAATTCCGACCTTGGCCGCCTGCCGGCAATTGCAGGTGGTCACACGAGCCCGCAGGGCCCTGGCGCCGGGCGTCCAAGCGCGGGGGGTCACCGCCGGAGGACGGGCGTCGCACCGGCGGGCCGGCCTGCCATCCTCCCTCTAGCCAGCACCGCCAGGCATTGCAGCTCAGTGTGCCATGTCAACTGACTCTCTGTCACAAAAAAAAGCGAGCCAGCAACACCAGGGGCCCGGCAGCAGCGAGGCTCTGCCAGCGCACGACCACACGCCTCAGTCCCGGCCCCCTCGCTCTCACTCCCACACCATCTCACCAAGCGGGTGAAGCGTTTACATGGGGCAGGAGGCATACATCGCGCTCACGCGTCACGTGACGTGGCAAAGGAAGCGTAGCAGACTGGGCCGGAACGGAGAGGGGGGTGGGGAACAAGTGTGGGTCGTCGTCGGGTTGGGTTTGTGGGGTGGTGGGTGCGGGGAGCAGCGACGGCGTAGCGAGAGGGAAAAGCAGCGCTGAGGCGTTAGGGGGGTACACTCAACAGGGAGGGGACGCAGGGGCTGCAAGCAGACACAGAAGGGTGGTGGGAAGAATCCGCGGCAGGAATTCTGGGTGGGGTGGTGTGGGGTGGGGCTGGTCGCACAACATGCGGCCGTGGCGGCCAGCACCAGAGCCGGGGGCACCGGCGCCCATCTACAGGCGTACGTGTCGCCTCAGGCTACTGCCATTGCTGCTGCTGCTGCTGCTGCTGGGAGGGAGGGCTCTAGGGCGCAGCGGGTGGATGGTCGGGCGCCTCGATTGGGGCGCCGTCACGGCCCGCCGCCTGCCGCTCTCTAGCTGCTCCGGCGTTTAGAGCAGGAGCTCCGCGACCTGCACCGCGTTGAGCGCTGCACCCTTCTTGATCTGTGGCAGGTGGTAGGTTGGGGCAGAGAAACAGTGACCAGTGTGAGGCGAGAGCGAGGGGGTGGGGTGCAGCCAGCGGGCGGGCGGGTGCTGCGGCCGCTGCGCCGCGTGCAGCTGCCCAGCATCTCTGGAGCGCCGCCGAGCTCAGTTTCGGGCTTCAATGGCCCCCTGCCCGCAAGCTCCCTCTTCCAACAACCCTCAGCACAGCTGCGCACCTGGTCGCCGCACACAAAGATGTCCAGGCCCTTGTTGTCGCCGCGGGAGATGTCGCGGCGCACGCTGCGGCGGGGCAGGGGAGAGCGCAAGGGGGGCACGACTCAGGGACACACACCGCAGGCGGGGCAGGGGAGAGCACAAGGGGGGCACGGCTCAGGGACACACGCCGCGGGCGGGGTGCACAGGGCACCGCCATGCAGGCTGTGTTGGAAGAGGCCAGCACAGCAACATCCCTCTTCCGACAACAACAACAAGGCTGTGCTGGCGGCACACACCAGCGACACACCGCCCCTTCCGCAACGCAGGGCGCACACACAGGGAGCCACCGTGGGGTGGGCAGTATGCTCACCGTCCCACGTAGACGTTGTCCATGTTGCTGGCGTCCAGGGGGGTGGGGAAGCGGTTGTTGGCGCGGTCGTTGATGATGGACACGCCGGGGAAGGCCTCCAGCGCCTTGACCGCCTCCTCCTCTGCGGCACAAGGCACAGGGCGGGCGGGGCAGGGGGGCGCCGGTGAGCGGGTGCCAGCGCTTGCAGTTGTGACCAGCCGCGGCTGGTGCTGTTTGTCGTCACTGAAATCCTGCCAACTCGGAAGCGCACCGTTAAAAAAAACCGGGGAGACCCGTTCTCAAACTCTCCCAGGTTGCTGGGATGAACCGCCTGCTGTGCGCCCCTTCCAGACCCCCCAAACCCACAGCTCAAAGCAAGGCAAAACGCGCACCGGAGATGTCGTTCTCAAACTCCAGGTTGATGGACCGAAGCACGTGCTGTGCACCCCTTCAGCCTCACAAAACCAAACTGATCAAGAACAGCAGCTGCGCACCGGAGATGTCCTTCTCAAACTCCAGGTTGATGGACTCGGCGTGGGCGCGCATCACAGGCACGCGGATGCAGGTGGCGGTGATGGCCACGTCGTTCTCGCCCCAGATCTTGGCAGTCTCCTTGACCTGCGCACAGAGCAGAGGCGTGCGTGGACCGTTAGCACTGTGGCATAGCCAGCAGGGCCAGGTGGCGGTGATGGCCACCTCGCAGAGACTGTGTGGCGGCATAGCGGTGGCCGCCCCCAGCCTCGGCGCTTGCCCCACAACAAGCAGCGCGCCTAGTGCGCACACCAGCTCCGTTGCCTGCCATGCGGGCTACACCCAGGCCTGCCCCAGCGGCTGCCAGCGCCGGCACCCTGCCCAGCAGCCCCATGCACCCACCAGCTTCATCTCCTCCTCGTTGTAGCCGTTGTCGGTCATGGAGGAGTTGTGGGAGAAGAGGTTGAAGGCGTACTGGAAGGGGAAGATGTTGGTGGTCACCGGCTTGCCTGCGCAGAGGAGACGCGGGGGGAAGCCAGGCTGGTGAGAAGGGAGGGGGTGGGGCGTCAGGCTGGTGGGCATGAGGGTGGAGAGGAGCGATGAGGTGTTGGGTGGTCACCCGCCTGGCAGCAGAGAAGGGAGGCACATGTTTGAGGGCAGCAGGGAGGCTCCGCGTCTTGCAGCAACCAAACCGAAGCAGCCCACTGCACGCTGGCCTGCACTGAACCGCAGCCTCCGGCAGCTAACGCACATGTCGCCTGCATGGCCCAGCCAGCACCCTGCAACTTTAGCCGCTGTTTCCTGTGAAAAGCTGCACTCGCCGTCCAGCACCTCGCGCCCGCTGCAACAGCTCCCAACCACACCGCACTTAGCGGCGACTGCCTGCCTCTGCAGCAACGCGCGTCGCTCACCCTCCAGCACCTCGCGCGTCTGCTGCTCCAGCTCCTCCATCGCTGCCTGGCCCGCACCGCTGGCCGCCTGGTAGGTAGACACGACCATGCGCTTCACCTTGGCTGCAGGCGGAAGGAAGGGCAGGGAGGGAGTGAGAGGGGGCAGGGAGGGAGTGAGAGGGGGCAGGGAAGGAGTGAGAGGGGGCAGGGAAGCGGCGCTGGCTACCCAGTAGGCAGACACCACTGCGTGGTTGGCCTTGGCATGCAGGGTGGATGTGAGGAGACTGGGAGGAGCATGTGGCAGGGTACCAAGGTTGTGCAGAGCACAGCCGCCCCAGCTCATGTTTCTCCTGCCGCAGCAGGGCGGCACCCCGATGCAAGCAGGGGCCAGCACCACTGCCCGCGGGAGGCCCTGCCCTGCCGCATCAACCGCAGGCCTCGGGCGCATCAGCCGCAGCGCTCCAGCACTCACCCGCGCGGTGCAGAGGGGTCACCGCCATGAGCGCGATGATGGTGGAGCAGTTGGGGTTGGCGATAATGCCACCCTTGCCAGCCTTCATGCCCGCCATGGCCTGCAGCGCAGCACAAAAGATCGCGTGAATGCGCAACACGTGGACACGGTTGAGAGGCCTGAACAAGCGCGCGGCGGATGCAAGCAGGCGGGCGGCTGGGGTCGCCGCTGCGGCCCGCTCCGCGCAGCTGCAGGCCGCCCAGCTGGCATCCCATACCCGCAAGCAGCCCGCCCGACATGCCATCCCTACAGCACTGTACATCGACCACTACATCGACCACTACTCAACCCCCAACCCCTGCCCCCAGCACCCACCTGGGGGTTGACCTCGGGGATCACCAGCGGCACATCCGGCACCATGCGGAACGCGCTGCTGTTGTCCACCACCTGCAGGGGCGGCAGCGGTTGCTGCGGTCATCACCAGCTGGCATGGCTGTTGAACTGTGCCCCAGCACACGCTGCCCAGCACCCGCACTCACGGCCCAGCCCACTGTGCCCCAGCGCTCACTGCCCAGCACCCGCAGTCGCTGCCCAGCACCCGCAGTCGCTGCCCAGCACCAGCAGTTGCTGCCCAGCACCCGCACTCACGGTGCAGCCGGCGGCGGAGGCGATGGGTGCGTACTTCTTGGAGATGGAGCCGCCCGCGGAGAAGAGCGCAATGTCCCAGCCCTTGAAGCTGCAGGCAGGGCAGGCGGGTGCACACAGGGGGGCAGGCGGCAGTTGGCGGCTGGTGGCGTCGTGCATCCTCACCGCCGCCGCTGATGGCAGTGCGGCTGTTGATGTGCGAGGAACCTGCGCTTGTTTGCACGGCACGCAGGCCGGCAGCTCTGCCCCTGCCGCCTGCGCCTGTGCCCCTCGGTCAGCTCCTCCACAAGCGCAGCCAGCACCCAACTGAACAGCACACGGACGGCATGCGCACCTGTCCTCGGTCAGCTCCTCCACGGTGTACTCCACGCCCTCAAACGTGTACTTCTTGCCCGCCGACCGCTTGGACGCCAGCATCTTGATGTCGGAGTAGGGGAAGTTGCGCTCGTGCAGCACGCGCAGGAACTCCTGGCCCACCGCGCCGCTGCGGGGAGGGCGGGGAGGGTGCGGAGGGTGCGGTTGGGCAAGGGGCACAGGTGCGGTCAGGCCGGTTCACAGAGCCAGGGGAGCGTGGGGCACGCACTGGACCTCCAACATCACTGCGCCTCTGCCGCGAGTAGGTGCGGGGTCACTGGAGGTACAGAGCCAGGCAGTGTGGCACACACGGCTGCAGCAGACGCGGTCCGCCCATGCAGCTGCGAGCGGTGGCGGCAGCGCCGGCGGCAGCCCAGCGTGCGACAATCGCGTGGATCTGCCCTCCATCGGCTGCCTAACATCGATTCCTGATTGGTGAGCACCAGGGGCGGCGGGGAAGGGGGCGGCGCCGGCGAGCAGGAGGCAAAACCCGGGGAGAGCAGCGAAAACCCACGTGATGCCGGCAATCACTAGCTTCGGGCCATCCGCAGTCTTGGCTGCGCACACCCGCAGCGAGCGCCGGCCGACGTTGGCGGCGCGCTGCTGGCGCGCCGCGATAGCGGTGCCCCGGAGGCTGGAGGTGGCCTGCATGTCTGCCCGGTGCTTAGGGTGGGGTAGAGAGCAACTTGCAACTGCTGCCCGAGCACCCCGTGTGGGGCCCCACCCCAGTGGTTATGCATGAGCATGCTCGCGGGCCCAGATCTGCTTGCATAAGCACACGCAGACGCGCCGGTGACCCAAACCCTGCCCTGCAAGCGGCAGCCGCGCAGAGCGCAGGGCCCCCACCGCCGCAGGCGGTTGGGCACCGCCCTCCACCTTGCACGCGGTGCGGTGCCTTGCACAGCCGCCATCCCTGCCACAATGGTGTAGCCCTGTATACAGGCGACAAGCTGTTGTCCTGAAGGCGCGGGGGGCCGCGATGCCCCAGCAGTGCACTGCAGTCAAACGTAGGCCGCTCGGTGCGGCGCCGTGTCGAGCGTGGTTGCATTCGCCACCCCGTGCCCGGCTGAGCCTGTTGCTGTGATTCACGCCAGCTAGCGCAGACTTGCAGGCATGACAACGAAGGGTTTGTAAGTTGCTTTCGTGCAGCCTTGCGGTCACAAGCAGTCAGATCAGTGCTCGTCGCTCGCATGCTCATCGCTCACTGCCCGGGCTCGAGCGCCAAGCACAGCAGCAGCCGGCGGCCTGCAGGGGCAGCATGAGGCAGCGTGGCGGGCAGCATTCTGGACAGCCTGTTGACTTCAGAGGCCACCAGCAGACATGAAGCCTTCCTCCAGATCCTCAGTTAGCATGCAAGACCACTTGACCCAACCGCCGCCTACCCAGCAAGGCACCCACCCTGGCCTTCCTCTGCCGGCGGCAGCTCCTCGCCGTGCTGCGCAAATCCAGAGCCGCGGTACAGCCGCAGCGCCGCCTGCAGGCAGGGTTCGGTTACATGGGCGGAGAGCAAGCACGCATGGCGTGGCTGCTAGATTGCGAGCAGACGTCCACAGATAGAAAGCAGGCGGCAGCCCATCGCCAGGGGGCTGCAGCCGCCATGCCTCCGAACACAGCAGCCCACACACCTTGCTAGCCTGCCGCAGAAGCAGCAGACCCCCGCAATTCACTTGCACCACCCACCCACCTCGTTGTCGGTCTCTACGTGGCAGTAGAGGCAGCGCACTCCCCAGCTCCGCTGCGCCAGCGCGACCCCCTCCGCCACAAGCTGCCGCCCCAGCCCACGCCCACGCTGCGCCGCTGCGACCACAACATTGGACACATAGCCTGCTGGAGCGGGGCCGTCGAGAGGCACGCCGTCGGGCCAGCGGACGCCTGCCCCTGGCGACAGCAGCCGCACGTCAAGCGTGCCTAGGCAGCTGCCCGGCCCCTGCGGCCCCCCTGCTGCAAGTGCTGCCGCCGCTGCTCGCTGCGCCGACAGCGCTGCTGCCGCTGGCTGCTGCTGCGGTGTGCCGGCTGCTGCTGCTGCTGCCTGGTCGGCCTCATCAGGGCCGCCCTCTGTTGCCACCAGCGTCACGCATTCCCCCGCCTGCCGCAGCAGGCTGTAAAAGTGCTGCTGCGCAAACTGCTTGATGAACGACTGCTTGAAGCGGCCCACACTGCGGTCCTGCAGACATCGGTGGCCAGGGGTGGGGGGCTGATGGCACAGCTGAAGGCATGGTGGGTGAAAGGTGGGCGCATCAGGACAGGCAGCAGCTATGCAAGGCCAGGGTAATGCTGCTGCGTCAGGCAGAGCGGCTGCAACCCACTTGCCTCGTAATACGCCTCGGCACGCAGCCAGGCAGCCGCTGACAGGTCCTCTTGCAGCGTAGAGGGGACGATGCGGAGCGTCTGCTCCCCCGCAGCGGCGGCGGCGGCGGCGGCGGCAGCGGCGGCGCGCCGCCGTAGGCGTGGCGCTAGGGCTGCGCGTGCTGCAGATGGGTAGCGACCCGCTGCCAGATGCGCTGAGTCATGCTTGCAGGCTGCAGAAGCGCCGCTTTGGGCTGGGCGCTGCCGCTGCCCGACCGCCTGGCGCGCTGGCACGCTTGCCGCACCCACAGCTGGCATGTGCGCGAGATGCAGGGGATAATGCGCCTGCATGGGTGGGCTGCAGGGAGTTCCCCTCTGCTGTGAGCGTGCTGGCGGCCAATGCAGGTGGAGCATTCGGGTGCGCCTGGCACTGGCTGTGGCAGGTCGCGTCCATGCTCCGAAGCAATCGGCGGGCCAAAGCGGACGGGTCGCCAACAGAGGGCGACAGCCGCAGCTCGTTTCGGCGCTCAAAGGGGGCCAGCGGTCAATCGGCAGCCTGTGGAGGAGGTGCGGTAGTTGCGGAATGCTGCAGCAGCGCCGCGGGCTAAGCTTGTCGCTACCGGCGCCCCCCGCCGCCGCCGCCGCCACCTGCCACCGCCGCTCTCCTCCCGTCACCATGAAACCCTCGCCCCTCGCAGGCGTGCGGCAGGATGTTTGCCATCCTCTCCTCCCAGCTGGCCTTCTCGGCCGCCTCCACGCTGGCCAAGAAGAGCTTTGAGTTTGGCATCACCTCCAGCCTGCGCGGCCTGTGCGTATCGGCACCGTGGGGCAGGGATGCACTTGCTGTCATGCATTACCAGGGCACCAGCAGGACTGCGAGCATTTGCGCGACGCCCCACTTAGTTGCTGGGTATTCGGAAGTTGTTGTAGGACCGCAGCCATTGTTTGACCAGCGGTGTTTGTGGGTGTTGCAGGTCAACGTGACCACTGACCGCTGCCAGAAGCCGCTGCCGGCTGAACGGACTGTGTGAACGGTGTGGGTGCTGCAGGTCGGATGTGATCAAGGATCGCTTCCAGCACTCCAAGGCGCTGCAGGAGACGCAGGGGGAGCTGGAGCTCAAGGTGGGTGCTGCAGTGGAGGCTGCAGTGGGTGCTGCACAGTGTGGCGCCAAGTTGATTTGCAGGCTGCGCCTCTTTGGTGTTGATTGCAGGTCAAGATGCTGTGCCTGCCGGTGGACATCCTGGCACACCACGTGACCCAGGGCAACACGGTGGGTGGGCAGACGCGCAGGTGCATCTGGGTGCACGCCACTCACCGGCCAGCATCATCGCTGCCAGGACAGCTCGCTGCGGCCAGTGCCGAATGCATGCTTGGGCCTGTCGACGTGCTGAGCACTGCCGTTCCTGCTGCCGCTGTCCGCTGCCCCTGCCTACAGGCGCTGCAGGAGCCGCTGGGGGTGGCCCTGGGGGTGCTGGACGAGGTGGAGGCATTCCGCCAGGCGCTGGTGGCCCAGGATGTGGCGCGGGTGAGCGGGCAGGAGCGAACAGCAACACAGCCCTGCGGCATCGCACGCCAGCAGGGCATGCGTGACTGCATGCGCAACAGCCACCTGTGTGCGGCGTGCACACAGGGCAAGCGCCCCTACTGGCGCCGCACCCAGCATCCTTGGCATGCCCCGATTCAGGCCCAGGACTCGGCATCGCCAGACGGTTCTGCCGCCAATGCTGCCCAGCTGTGCAAGCGGCTGAAGGAGCTGGTGGCCCGCCTCGACTCGGTGCTGCCGTACCTCAACCTGGCCATCTCAACAGTCGCGCTGCTGAACCAGGGTGGGTGGGTGCTGCTGCCTCGGAGTTGTGCTTGTTGCTGCCTCGACTGGGTGCTGCTGTACCTCCACCAGGCCATCTCAGCAGTCGCGCTGCTGAACCAGGGTGGTGACTTCAGTCCGGTCTTGCTGCTGCCTTGACCCGTGCTGCCCTATCTGGCCATCTCCACCATCATGCCGCTGGACCCAGGGCGGGTAGCTGCTAGTGCAAGTCCCTGCTGCGGGCTGCTCACCAGCACTGTTACCTTGAAACACCGGGCCCATGCAAACTGCCGCATGCTTCTGTCCACCATCACAACCACAGCCCCACAACCCACGGCCTTCACCGCTTCCCTTCCCCTCCAGGCCCCGCCACCCCGCTGTCCGCTTCCCGCCTCATGGCCGCCTCATGGCACCTGCGCTCAAACCCATACCCGGGCGCTGCTGTCTTCTCGTTGCCAGAGGTGAGTGGAGGGCTATTGAGATGGGCAGAGGGTAGCTGGCGCAGCTGCCGCTGTTCCACAGAGTGCGCTTGAGCAAGCGCTGCAGCGCCGTGGCAACCGCTGCTGTGCACTGCTGTGCAGCCGTAAGTGGGGAAGCCAGGCTGCCCCAGCATGCTGAAGCGATTGTGCCATTCAGGAGCCTATTCCCGCTCGCTGGTCACAGGCTTCGTGGCACGAGGAGCGGCAGCTCACGGCAGCAGGGCCAGCCATGTCAGAGGCCTTCCGCCGCTGCAGCCTGTCTGTGTGCCGCGCACAGCTGCCGGCGAGAGGCGAGGCAGAACACGAGCCAGCAGAGGGGGGCCTATACTTTGGAGGCTACGAGCTGCTGCTGCAGCAGGACTTGAACGATGGCCTGTACCACGAGCCGGAGGAGAGTGGCGCCACGCTGCGGCTGCAGGTGGGTTGCTGTGCGTCCTTGTTTGCCCCTCCCTCCGTAGCCTCTTTTGCTGCAGCAGCCCCCTGCCCAGCCCCCTGACCAGCCCCTCTCCCGGCTCCTGCCAGGTGTGCGACATTGTGGGGCTGGAGTGGGAGACGACTCAGAGCCTGAATCAGGGCGAAAACGAGTACCGCCCCGCCCTGGTGCTGCACGTGCTGCACAGCAGCGGCGTGGGTGCAGCAGCACCAGCAGCAGATGCAGTGGCGCCGGCCCCCCAGCCAGCTGACCGCGACACAGCTGCCAAGCAGTTGGCAGCGGCACCGCAGCGCACGCCAGACAGTGCGGCGACACGGCCCAGCAGCAGGGCTCGCAGCCGGCTAGGGGCAGAGGCGGCTGGCGGCGCAGGGGGGTCGCGCGAACCCTCTCCGTCCAAGGCAGCAGCGGCCGGCATGGTGACTCCTCAGCTGGCGCGGCCATCACCCATTGCTACTGCATCCGGCAGGCTGGGTGCCGGAGTGGGCGGCAGCATACGGCGGTATGCAGTCATGCTGAACATGCAGCGAGGGGAGGAGAGTGATGGGGAGCACGAGGAGGGCAGCGAGGGCGAGCACGAGGGCAGCCGGGGAGGCCAAGCATCAGGCGGCAGCAGCGACGACGAGTCCGACCGGCGTCAGCAAGCAGCGGCGCCAGCGGCGCCAGCGGCGGCGCAGGCAGCTCCCGGCACAGCCGGCCACGACCGGCGTGCAGCGCTGCAGGCGGCAGCCGCCTCGCCGCTGCCGACGCCCCCGGCGCAACAGGGCGGGTCAGCGCTGGGCAGCAGCTTGGTGCAGCGGGAGTGGCAGCTGCTAGGTGAACTGGAGTACGTGCTGCGGCTGTGCATACTGGAGGGGAGGGAGCAGCTGCCGCACCACGAAGTGACGGTGAGGCGCCTGGAGGGAGCTTGGTGGTGGTGAGGCTGGAAGGTAGTGAGAGGGGTTGAGCCGGAATCAAAGGCAGTGTATTGAGCTGGAAGCGGCTCCCGTCATGAAGTGTTGGACTGCACTGATCGGTAGCCAGTTGGACCCACATGGCTTGCAGCTGGTGTGCGAGTTACAGGCCGCTTGCGTGGCAGCCTCCTCACTGGTCCGAGCACATGCCCTTGCCTGCCCCCACGGCTTCTTATGAAACTTTGCTGTGCCCTGCAGGACGAGCGCATCCAGATGGCATTCCAGGCGACGTCTGCGCACCCCACAGCGGCAGCAGCAGCTGGCAGCAGTGCCCTGGCCGCCCCCAGCTTCCATGCGGGACCACTGGCGGCGGCAGCAGCCCTTGATGCCGGCGGCAGCGCTCGGCAGCGGCACGGCAGCGCAGCAGCGGCTGCAGCGCGGTGGCGCAGCGCGGCAGCAGAGGCGGCAGCAGCGCTGAGAGAGGGGGTGAGGGAAGGGGTTGAGGCGGTGACTCACGGAGTGCGGCAGCTGTCCTTCACCCCTGGCAGCTCAGCAGCGCCAGCGCCAGCTGGCGGCAGTGGCAGCACCGAGGGCGACGGCGCCACTGTGGCGGGGCGGACGCGCAGCAGCTCACGCACCGGCGGCCGCGGCTTTGGATCCCCTGTGCAATGAGCTGTGCTTTGCCAAGCTGGTGCTGCTACAGTTCATCTAGCGCTCTCGTAACATGCAATCAGCTGTGCTCTCAACTTGACGAACAATGGCAGTCGAATGCCATGCAAATAGCAGTGCAATAAGGGTCGGCAGGTGGCGACACAGAGCGCAGGCGGTGTCGGTTGGTGGCTCGCTGCTCACAGTGCATGACACGCGCGCACGTTTGGCGCAACCATAGCACTGCCACAATTTGAGTTGCGCCCCTCAATTGAACTCCAGGTAGATCTCGATGCGCTCGGTGCCCGAGTCAAAACGGTAGATGGGCTTGCCCGGCTCCCACGCCTCGTCGCCCGTGGCCTGCACGTCAAGTGGTGGACAGCAGCACACACTTCACTGCCGCACAACGTCACAGCGGTGGGGAGGATGAGAGGCTTGCCCGGCTGCCAGGCAGCAAGTTGGCCGGCATGCAAAGATCACATGGCCAGTGAGGCGGAACTCAGGCGGCCCTAGGGCAGGCTCCATGCCAAGTAGACAGCCAACTTCCCAGTGCCGGCTGCTGTCCCGAAGGCGCGAAGCATTGGCACGGTGGAAGAAAGAGCAAGAGAGAAGACAGCAGGCAGCCCCGCCTTGCCTGCTTGACCAGGGACTCCAGGTCCACGCCCGCTACCGCGGGGATGAAGGTGGCCACACTGTTCAGGAAGCCTGCAGGCAGCAACACGATTGTCATGAGGAGGAGAAGTGAGGCCATGCGTGGAAGCCGGGTGCAGCGCGCTGCTTGTGCTGGGCGAGGAAGCATAAGGGTTGAAGCCTGCCCCGTGCTTGAGCAGGTCAGGCTCTTCCCCTGCCAGGAACGGCACCGTACGGCACGCCTGCAGGCGCGCCACAGCTGCCCACCGCCCAGCCGAGCGCCAGCGTGGCAGCGCAGCACGCGCAGCGCACACCTGCGGGGAAGCGTGTGTCTAGCGTCGTCGTCTTGCTCTTGGTGTCGGTCACCTACGGGTTTGCAGGGTGCAAAAAAGGCGGTGAAATGGTGCTGTGATGCAGCGCAGCATGCAGGGGTGCACTTGGCCATCTGGCTTGGTGGTGGGCCGGCAGGTTCACAGATCGACACACACAATTCCCATTGGGGGGAGCGCCCATGCTGCAGCAGACCACCCAGCACCCCATCCCCACCTTGACGCGCAGCCATTGCGCGCGCCGGTCTGCCGGGTCGCGCGCCCCATACCGCCCACTGTCACCGTTGCTGCCGCCGCTGTACAGGTCGATTGTGCCGGTGGAGGCATCTGAGGGCGGCTCGCGGCTGGACCCAGGCTCCAGCACGGCATCCGGCTCAACGCCTGCTGCCTCGGGTGCTGCCTGCGCCGCAGCGCTGCTGGCAATGCTGCCGACTGCGCCGCTGCTGCTGCTGGGGACCACAGCGGGCACAGCGTAGCGTGCCTCCTCAACATAGTACTCGGGGAAGCCCACTGCTGCTTGCAGCTCCTGCAGCGTGCAGCAGGATGGCATGGCACAGGCTGCTGGGCAGACGCAACCTTTGCTTCGTTGGGACCATGGAAAGGGCTGCTGAGCAGACACAGCCTCAACTTGGGCATCAACCAGCATTGCTGTGCCATGCTGGGCATACTCTACCTTCAACCAGCAGCAGCGCAAGTCACACCACTCCTCCTGCACTCAACCAGCAGCAGCAGCACAGCCCCACCGTCCCTTTCCACAAACCTGGAATGTAGGCATGGCGGGCGGCTGCGGCACCGCGCCGCGCTTCAGACCCGCAAGAGCGTCCTCCATGGCACGCACCGACACCTGTGCAGGGTGGGAGGGCAGCAGGTGCGGAGGCTTACTAGCAGGCAACTGTGCCCAGGCCTGCCGGGCACACATGCGCGCGCCTGGCAGCAGAGGTGGTGCTCTGAACTGCAACAAGCGCTCCAAGACATGGTTCGCAGCAGCTGTGCAATGGAAAATTGCAAATGGCCACACGTGGCCCGCTCACTGCTGGCAAGCTGCTCAATGAATTTTAGCCCTTGCAGCTCAGCGGTGACAGCAAGCAAGTGCAGAGCCTGCCCACCTCGACTGCAGCTGCTGTAGCAACACTGCCACCCAGCATCTACCCAGCAGCTCTACAACTGAATGCCAGCCCCATACTCAGCTCACCCCCAGCAGCGACAGCGGGTAGGCGCAGAGCTTGAAGCCCATGCCCTCCAGCTGGGAGGGGGTCAGGATGGGCGTCTTGCCGCCGCCCTCCAGCATAGAGGCCATCTGTGGAGTTGGTGAGCAAACAATGCATGTAGTTGAGGACATTACGCAGCTGCACGGTGGGTCGGCAGCGGCCCCGTGCCGCCGCCCACCAGCATGGACGCCATCGGTGGCGGTGAACGAACAATCGACGCTCCACCCCTGGCTGCAATGCAGCTGGTCCTCGGCGCGAAACAGCGTGCATGCATGGCTGCACGAGAGGAGAGGGGATCAGCCAGGTGGCCCCAGCAGCAGCAGCGGCAGCAGCCCCCTGCATCAATGTCAGCGCACCTTGTGCGCGCCCTGCACCTTGACCAGGGCCTCCATCTCAGCAGCGCTCTCCAGCGCATCGATGAACACCACATCCGCGCCCGCCTACAGCAGAGAGAACAGCGGCTGGAGAGCCGTCGCCTGCTTCCGCTGTGCAATGCGTGCCATGGCCACAGTACGCCTGCACAGCTGTGCGGAAGCCGGCTAGCAGCAGAGCAGAAGCAGTTAGGTCTGGGGCTGAGCCCAGTCCGGACCCTGCAAGCAGTGCACACACGCACGTCGGCAAAGGCGGCGGCACGCCACAGCGCCTCTTGCAAGCTCTCCGCCTGCCGCGAGTCGGTGCGAGCCACAATCAGGATGTCCCGGCCCTCATCCCTGCGGCACAAAAATAAGGGAAAGGAAAGCAGGCAGTGAGGAGCATGGAGTGGTGGTGCATCGGTGCGCTCTGGCGCAAGAGCAGGGGGAACTGCATGCAGGGGGTCAGAAACGGCCAGCCCCGGCCAGCCCAGCCCACCTGGCATCGTAGGCGGCTCGGTGTGCTGCCCGCCGAGCAGCACAGTGATGCATCAGGCAAGTCACCCCTCAGACCAGCAACAAGCTTAAGCCAGCCCCCTACGTCATACCAAGACCCACCCACCTGGCGTCGCAGGCTGCTCGGATGCGGGCGACCGCCTCATCCCGCCCCACCACCCGCTTGTTGCGCACGTGTCCGCACGACTTGGGCCACTGCGGGCAGGGAGGGGGGGAGCAGTGGGTGGCATGGGTGGCACGGCTGGGTAGTGGCTTACTGAAGCACTGGAGGGGGGGATGCCTGGCCTGAATAGAAGCTTATCAGCTGCTGGGCGTGGCCGCAGCTGATCCTGCAAGACATTGCCCACAGACCCGGCAGCTCAAATGCACACAGCCGGCAGCTCGGCCCAAAGCCCTCCAAGCCCATCAGAAGCACAGAGAAAGCAAGCAGCCCACCTGCTGGTCCTCAATCAAGATGCCTGCAAACCCGGCCGCCGCGTAGCCGCGCACAGTGCGCTTTACCTGCGGCAGTGGCAGCGGGCGAGACAGCGCGGCAGCGCATGTCGAACGGGCACTGTCCAGAGGACGGACTCACTCAGACGTACGGAACGGGCGGCAGCTGGGAAGGGTGCAGGGCCGCTGCAATGGGCGGCAGGCAGCACGCGGCAGGCTGCCGTCTGAGAAGCAACCAAGCCTCGGCTTGCAGAGTGCACCAGCGGCACGGGTGCACCCATAGCTCCCGCTGCGCTGCGCTGCCCCTCTCACGTTCACTGCATTGCCGTAGCCTGTGTCACCGTCTCCAATGACTGCAGGTAAGCAGGCAGAGGGGCAGACCGAGGGGCCATCGCCTGTTGGTTCTTTGGCAGCAGCAGCCAAGCATCAACAGTGGGCCAGCCGCCCACAGGGTGAGCACCCACAAAGCCATGGTAGGCGCACGAAGAGCCAACAGCGCCTTTGCAACAATGAGGCGGCAGCCGAGATGCAGGCGCCGGCCTCCAGGAGGCAGCCGAGGGCGGCGCATGCACAACACCCAGCAGCGCACTGGGCAGGCGACGGGTGGCCTCGTGGCAGTTGCGCCCGGTGTCCACCATTTCTGCGTAGCTCATCAGGCCTGCACGAAACGATGTGAGAGAGCCAGGCGGATGCCTCTCTGGATTAAACCCGAAGCAGCAGGTACTATGTATAAGGTGAGGCAGAGGAACTGCTTGCCGCTCCCACCCCTCCCGCACTTTGCATCCCATCACACACCAGTGTCGGGTGCCCCCAGGCGCGCCGCCGCGGTGCAGAAGCCAGACATGAAGGCGAAGTCAAACCCCGCCCGCTCGATCAGCCGCGCACTGAGGCCGTCGTGGCAGCAGGGGCCCTGGCACGCAGGGGAGTGCAGGCAGCATGCGTTGGCGGGCGGCGGCAGGCGGCGACGGCAGGGTGGCGCGACCCCCCGGCCTTGTCGGCTCCAACTACACGTATGATCGATGATGAATACATCACTGGCTGAATGCACGGCCCGCCGGAAGCTCTCAGCAAGGCGGGACCTCCGAAACCCACCAGCAGGATGCCGGGCTTGGCCATCAGCTCTCTCAACGACCTGGTGCGGTCCAGATCTTCCGATTTGCCTGCCTGCGCCAGCACGCGGCCGAGCCGCCGGGACGCCCGGCCGCCGCCTGGCCGCAGGGCGCCCGCAGGGCGCTGATGGGTGATCGCACAAAGCGCCATTGCAGCTGCGATAATCGCTGGACTTGCCAGGAGCGTGCCCAGCGGCCGGCTACAATGTGCCGCCGCCGCTGCCCGGGCCGCCGCCCAGCGTGGTGAGCAGCAGCAGATAGCGGCTCATCAATGGCTTACCAGGCCAACAGCTGACATGCTGATGTGCAGCAAGCAGCTAACCTTACGTCGACGAATGCTGCGTTCAGCCATACAACTCTGCAGAGCGTTTTTGCTTCAGATCATGCATGGCCGCAAACATGAAGACTGCAGCAAGACATTCGAGCACGGCTGCAACAAACTGCGTCGTGCTGCACAGCTGCAGATCCAGGACCACTTTTACGTGTGCGACTATGAGAATACACGCCCAGCAGGAGAGCGAGAGCAGGAGGTACAAAAGATCCCATACAGTTGGCGCAACGAAGCCTTGCGCCTGGTACTGGCGAAGCAGCTGGCACGCCGTAGTGGGCGGCGCCACCTCTGCCATGGCCAGCGCCAGCAAGCGGCGTGCAATGGGGCCCGGCAGCGGCGCCGATGCCTCGCGCCCTGCGCGCTCCAGGCTCAGCGCAGCTGTGCGCAGGCGCTGACGGTCGGCGGGCGGCAGGCAGCGCACCAGCCGGCCTGCAGCCGCCTCTGAGCACTCCAGCACAGACGGCAGGGCGTGCGCCAGCCAGGGGTTGGGGCACAGGCTGGGCTCCTTGTACCAGCTGCTCAGGTCCAGGCCCAGCCGCGCCTCCAGCAGCGGCACAAGCGCCACCCACAGGTGCCGATGCTCCCGCTGCATCTGATCGGCAGCGGCCACAGCTCCCAACCTTCGGAGCCCTACAGCTCGGCGCACCAGCTGCTGTACAAGGCTGTCTAGAATCTCTTGCACAGGCTGCAGCGGCGCCTCGGCCGCAAGGCAGAGTGCAGTGCTGTGCCAGCCGGAATGGATGGCTGCCTGCAGCGGCGTGTGGCCGCTGCTGCTCTGCACCAGTGCTGCCTGGGGTGCCGCCTGCAGCAGCAGCCGGGCCGTCGCAGCGTGCTGTGCGTAGTGGAGCGCCGTGCAACCATGACTGTCAACTGCCAGCGGGTCGGCTCCGCCTGCCAGCAGCAGTGCCACGCAGTGTGTGCCGCTGCCGCTGCAGGATTGCGTGGCGGCGTGCAGCGGCGGTGAGGGCAGCCGCCCCTCGTTCCCCTGAAGCTGCCAGTTGGGGTCTGCCCCAGCTTGCAGCAGCAACCTGACGCAGCTGTCCACGCCGCCGCCACATGCTGCGATGAGGGCTTTGACCAAAGCGCAGTCAGCGGGGGCGTCGGGGGCCAGGGCAGCCACCACGCCCACCGCATCGCGGGCGCGGGCGGCGAGCCATGCAGCGCTCAGCTGTTCTTCGCTGGTCATGCCAAGCAGGCGTTCCATGAACCTGCAGATGCAGTGTAAAACACGCGGCCGCTGTGCAGCTAGGCGTTGTGACGTTGGATCGGCAGGCAGGTGTGCTACCTCGAGTGGCGGCGGTGGCGGCAGCAGTTCTGTCGGGCGGTGCCGTGCTGCTGCTGCAGTTCGAATCGATGTCACAAGCAGGTAATACTGCGATGTGCCACCGGCCGCTCACCGGGAGGCCGGCTGCAGCGAACGCGGGTGCTTGCCGGCGGCTGGGCTCGCTGGGCAGGCTTTCAATGCTGTTGGTGCGCCCTGCGTCCGCTATCGATGGTGGGGAACCAGCACATACACCGTGTGGCTCCCTCCACCAAGCTGCCGTCATGCCGCCGCCAGGCCCAGCAGCCCAGCAGGCAGCATCGCACATCGGCAGCCGCACCACGCTGCTGACCTGTGCCGCTCAACCCCTGGGCATGCATACGATCCAGCTCTGCAAGCAACCTGTGCCATAGACCAGGCATGCACCACCCCACTGCGTGGCTCAGTGAAACTGCATGCGATGCGCCTGTCGCTGCCATCGCTCAACAGTGCAGTGGAGCAGCTTTGCAGCATGCAGCAGGCGCCGCTGTGTTTACAGCAAGAGCAGCCGGCATTGCCAGATGAAGCGGATCTCGAACGCCGACATGCATACGATCCACGCACCGTGATATGCAATGTACAGCCACGGGTGGCGCAGCTCCTCCTTCCGCACCCGGTCCTGATAGTCGCACCAGGATGAATAAAGCAAAGCGCAAATGCAGGCCAGCATGGCAAACACGCCCCACCGAGTGGCGCGCGGCGTCAAGCGCCAGCAGTGCTCCTGACGCAAGAGCGGCTCCTCCCGGCGCGCCAGAGCGGGGGGCAGCTCTGCCTTGCCCAGCGCCAGCACGCGTCCCACAATAGGGCCCGGCAGCGGCGCCGCCGCCTCGCGCCCCGCACGCCCCAGGCTCAGCGCGGCCGTGCGCAGGCGCTGACGGTCGGCGGGCGGCAGGCAGCGCACCAGCCGGCCTGCAGCCGCCTCTGAGCGCTCCAGGGCGGCGGGCAGGGCGGGCGCCAGCCAGGGGTTGGGGCACAGGCTGGGATCCTCGTACCGGCTGCTCAGGTCCAGGCCCAGCCGCGCCTCCAGCAGTGGCACAAGCGCCACCGACCGCTGCTGGTACTCATGCCAGCGCTGCCTTCTCGAAGCGTCAGCTGCTGCTTCCAAGCTCCTCAAACGCTCTAGTGCCTGGCGCAGGCTGTCCAGGACCTCTTGCACAGGCTGCAGCGGCGCCTCAGCCGCCAGGCAGCGCGCTGTGCCAAACTTTGAGATACTTCCAATGGCTGCCTGCAGCGGCGTGTGGCCGCTGCGGTCCCGCACCAGGGCCGCCTGTGGGGCTGCCTGCAGCAGCATGCGAGCCCTGGCAGCTGAGTGCGCGCAGTGGAGCGCTGTGCGGCCGAGGCTGTCGACTGCCAGCGGGTCTGCCCCGCCAGCCAGCAGCACTGCCATGCACTCGGTGCCGGTGCTGTGGTAGCTCGAGGCCGCAGCGTACAGCGGCGGCGCAGACTGCCACTCGCTGATTGGCACCTGGCAGTTTGGGTCCGCCCCAGCCTCCAGCAGCACCCGGACGCAGTCGTCCAGACCGCTGTCGCATGCTGTGCCCAGGGCATCGCCCAAAGCGCGGTCAGCGGGGGCGCCTGGGGCCAGGGCTGCCACCACGCCTGCTGCATCGCCGTCACGGGCTGCATCCTGTGCAGCAGCCAGTTGCACGACACTGACCATCTTGATTCTGCGTGTTGCAGCAAGCTGCAGGTGTGGAGCAGACAGCAATCAGCACTGAGCAGCTCAGCAGTGGCCGAGGCGGCGGCGGCAGCGAGCGTGTGCACTCCAGCTGCGCGGCGCCGCTGCTGACGGACTGGCCCTCCCTGGCCGCGGCCGGCGCCACACAACGACTATGGCATCCCCGAATGCGATCCGCTGCCAGCCGCTCACCGGGAGGCCGCCCGCTGCACGCGAGGTTGCTGGCGGGCGGCGAGGGGTGCTGAGCGGGCTGATGGTGGCTACAACCGACTAGTCAGGGGGCTGAGGCACTCCAGATCGCGAGCAAGAGCCAACGCGTGCCTCCCACCTGGATTGACAGGCTGCGCCGCCAGCTGGCCTGAATGGCAGCAAGCAACCATCCACCTGCTTTGCTTAGTGTGTTGCACCGCTTCTTCGCATGCATGCTCGCAATTGGCATGTGCCAAACTCTTAAACGGGTTCTGACAGTACAAGGCACGGCAGCAAGCGCCCCATGCAGGGCTGCCGGTCGCACACCTGCAGCATGCTCGTGGCTGAGGCCTGGTGGCACCTTAAGAAAAGGCACGGCATGGCAGCTGAACGGTCGGGTCAGCAGCTGACAGGAGCTCCAACTTGCAAATGGAGGCTCGAGGCACAACATGCATGCTGGGTGTTGACTGCCACGTGGTGCACCTGTGCCCCCGGCCGACCCATGCCTGGGGGCGGCGCCAGCTTTTCACATCACCCTCTCAGCATACAGCCTAGCAGGGCGCATGGGCCGATCCCAATTGCTGCGTTACGTTACATGTGCAGTTGCAAAAGGCATCATGTGCTCACGTACCCGCTGACGAAGCCGCTGGGCGCCGCCGCCTCTGCCTCCGCGTCCGCCGCTGCCACTCCCTCTGCTGGGCCGCTGCGGCCCTCCTGCCGCTGCGTGGGTTCTGCCTCCTGCTCTGCCTGCCCGGCATGATTCGCCTGCCCTGCATCATCCGCCTGCTGCGGCCTTGCCTGTGGCTGATCGAAGGGCGAGGGCGGCGGCGGCAGCAGCGGCGCCGCCTCCGCCTCCCCTGCCGCCTGGCCGCCGCCGCCGGCTGCTGTTAGGCTGCCGCTGCTGCTGTTGCCCGCCGCACTGCCCAGCAGGCTCAGCCGGCTCACGTTGCGGCTGATGGTGGCCGCCAGCCGTTGTGCGCCCTCTGGCGTCTGCACAGGCGACGTAGGCAAGGCAGGCGCATCGGCAGAGCTGCATTCATGTCCAGCATGGTGCAGTCGCAAGCGCAGGCCGGCTCGAGCAGACGCAAGTGGCTGGCTGCCCGGCGCGGCATGCATTGTGGACAGCCGCGCATCGGCAGCAGGGCCACAGCTGCGTAGTTGCATGCTACTCACCAGCACGAGGTAGGTCAGGAAACCCACGTACGCGGTCACCACCGCAACAAACACTGCAGGGCACGCGCGAGTGGGGCAGGGGGCAGGGTGGTGGTGTAACCCACACGGCCTGCCATGCAGAGCAGTGCAGGCAGTCAGCGCCTGCAAACCCCTCTGGTTCAGCCACACACTAGCATTGGACCCCAGAGCAAGTCCCTGCACGGGGCGATGCAAGCGGTGCACCGGTGTGCAGCGACATGACAACCGCAAAAGCTGCCCTCACCAGCGTGCAGGTAGGCCGCGGAATGGACCAGCGGGGACAGCGTCTCATAGGCGGTGGATGCGTTGATCACAATGATGCTGGCGGCGATCAGCCAGCACGTCACTGCAACCAGGAAGGACAGCAGAAGAGCCTCATTGCGCATTCGATCGTGGCAGTGCTGCCGGTGATGGCCCACAATGGCATTGTGGGCAGGGCTGAGAGCATGCATGCTGAGACAGCTGGGGGTTGGGTCAGCTGAAGGACAGCTGCCATGGGTGAGGAGCCCCGCAAGCTGCTGTGCAAGCACGGCCGCTGTACACGCACGGCCGCTGTGCAAGCCTACTGCACCAGTAGGCATACGGCTGGCGCACCTGTTGTGGCGCGAGAGTTAACAAAGCGGCTGCCCATGACCCGCTTGTCGGAAGTGAAGAGCAGGAGCGGGATGACCGCAAACGGCAGCTGCACGCTTTGCAAAATGTTGATCCACTGGTTGAGCACGTCCAGCTACGGGGGGGAGGCAGGTGCACGGAAGCGGTGCCAATTAGCGATGTTGATCCACAGGGCCAGCTGCACGGCAGTCCAGCTTGAGCCAGGTGACCAAAACGGATCGTTTCACAAGCCATGCGGCAACGCCGGCCACAATGACATGGCAGCAGTCCGAATGCATGCACCTCCAAGCACCCACCCGTGTGCTGTCGGAGCGAGCGGTGAGTGCGACAAACAGGGTGGGGCAGATGGCCACGCCGCGGGTGACCAGCATGCGCAGACCGGTGGACAGCTGCAGCGGGCGGCGATGTGGGCAGACAATGCAGGGCTTGGCTGTGCATTCAGCAGCAGCATTTGCAAGCCTCACATCGCTAGCACAATGCTCGGCACGTTGCACCGCCCGTGTGCCCGCCTGCCCCAGCCCCGTGCTTGCCTTGAGATCCAGGAATCCGCCCATCACCCATTGGCCGGCATACGTGCCCGTCATTGTGGAGGACTGGCCCGCCGCCAGCAGGCCCACACCCCAGATGATGGCCATCTGCGTTGGGGAGGTGGGGAGCAAAACACGAGGAGAGCAGCATTAGAAGCGGGGTGCAACCGAAAAGAGACGTGAGCCGGCGCCAGCAGGCCTGTCGCCCAGATGATGGCCATCTGTGTTGGGGGATGGGGGAGCGGACAGGACATCAAGCTAATTTCTTCTACGGCAAACACTAGCTCGACTGCAACCCCCTTCCCCTGCAGTTGCTTGTCCCCGCTCCCCCTGCCTGCCTGCTTGCCAAAGGTGCTGCCCAGGTATTCGCCCGCGTTGGCCAGGCCAATCTCTGCAGGCCAGAGAACAACCCAAGGCAAGAAAGGTCAGGCGGGGCAGGGAGGCGAGGAGGGCAGAACGACAACACACATCCGAGCTTCCATCCGGAAAAGGGTTGCACACAACCGGCGGGGCTGGCAAGTCGGCGCCAAACTGTCGCGCTGTGTGCATGGCTGCCGCAGGTGCCTGCTGCCACAACTTGTCTGCCCCAGCCAGTAAGCAGCCCCGTCGCACACATCCCCCCCAATGCATACGCTTTTTGTTGGCATACACATGCACCACCCACCGTCAGACGCCTTGCGGCCAAAGAAGCCTCGTGCGTAGATGGAGATGACCGCCACATTGATCTGCCAATCAATGGAGAACGTGCAAATTTCAATGGGCAGGGGTGCACACAAACAGCAGCAGCCATTGAGCATGCGGCCGTGCACTCAAAGGCCGGCTCGACATGTGCAGGGCTAGAGCTGCATGCCAACAGACACAGGAGCAGCGGCAGCAGTAGCAACCGCAGTGGCAGCGTAGTGGAGGTGGCAGCGGCGGCAGCGGCGGCAGCAGCAGCTCACAAAGAGGGTGACAATCAGCGCCAGCCCGCTCTCGATGTTGTAGTACAGCACGCTCTCCTGCTGAGCAGCAAGGGTTGGACAGCAGCAAGCATTTGGTTCCACTAGGCTTCAGAAACGGCAGCTAATCCGCTGCTACCACCGCGCCGCCCCGCCATCAGCAGCGGTGCTCAGCCGCCATGAGCCGCTTGCACAACAAGGCAGCTGTTTCCAAGCGCCACCCATGCCCTACCTTCTTGGCGGCATCGCTGCGACGCACCGGCACGCCGCTCCGTCCGGAGCCCTCGATCGGCCTGGGAGAGGCAGAGGAGGGTGGATGGAACGGTCAAGCCCGCATAGCATGGCTGCACCGTCCCAAGGCTGTTAGGAGCCACTACTGTGCACTGCCGATTGCAGGCACGCATGCGGCGGTTTGGGCTGTGGGGGGCAGCATGCTTCAGCAAGGCCATGCATCCAGAAGCATGCTGACATGGGTGGTTGCTTCCGGCGCTCACGAGCGCTGATGAGGCAGTCACCTGGAGTGCACCAGTGCTGAGTGAAGGAACAGGTTGTGGGGCCTGCAAGTTGAGGGGCCGGGCAGGGGGCACGCATGAGCTGTGCATGCCATGTATTGGCCAGGCTCGCCAGGACATGCCGTCTCTTGGCCAGGCTCATGACGAGGCCAGGGTGCATTCATGGCATGGCCATGCGCGGTCATGGCATGATCATGGCATGGCATGGTGCAGCACGGCGAGGCATGGTGCGGCATGGTGTGTGGCCATCTAGCCATCATCGCGAGCACAGCTTTGCACACAAGGGCATGCCCAAACAGCCACCATGCGGGCGATGCACAGCTGGTTTGGTACGCGGGCCAAACAGCCTGCCAGCCAGCCTCACATTATGATCGCCCCCAGCAGGCCGCATGCGGTGGGGATGGCCGACCGGCTCAGGCTGGGCACCGCCAGGCCTGCGGCACCGCAAAATGGGCAGCGTGCAACGGTTTGGTTGTGGGTGTGGTGCATGCGCGAGACCTGCGGCTGTCCTGCGCATGCCAAGCTGCGTCATGCCATGCCATGCCACGCCATGCCACCTCCGTTCAGCCACAGCCTGTCCCTCACCGCGCAGCACTTCGGGGTAGGGGATGTCGATCTGGAAGAACAGCAGGCCCATGCTCACGCTCATCACTGCAGCAGGGAAGGGCCATGGAGGGGAGTGGCACAAGATGGGATGGTACCGTATCACGATGCGCGCATGCGCGTGCTGCTCCTCGCTGCAGCCAGGCGTCATGGGGGGGTTGCATGGAAGGAGCATGGTTGTGGTTTGCGCACAATGCGGCACCGGCAATGAAGAACTAGCTCATGCGCCGCGCAGCAACATGGTTTGGCAGAACAAGTGAGCATGAACCACAGGGTGCCATGCAGCCGCCGATCCTGCCGCCTCCCGTGCAGCCTGGTCAGCAGTCGCGAAATGACAATGCGCAGCGCACCTGCGATCAGCAGCTCGAACAGCACCTCCAGGTAGCGCACGCCCAGGCGCTCCAGGAACAGCATCAGGTAGGCGGAGGCTGCAGCCACCACCACGCCCGCCCACAGCGGCATGGCACCGCCGCTCAGCAGCAGCAGCGCGAGCGCAGTGCCAATGACCTGGATAGCAACAGGTGGAGGGAAGAAACCACTGGGTGTACCGCCGAGATCTGAACAGGAGATGAGGGACAACTTGCTGCAGCTGCTGCAGTTGGCCTCCGCACACAGACACAGATCACACCTCCTGTGTTCGCAGGCATTCCAGTCTAGCCATCGGCTCAAGCCGGCACTATCCCTGCTCACGACACAAACAAGCAAACGCGCACCTCCTGGATGTCGCTGCCGATGATTGCCATCTCAGCCATGAGCCACAGCGCGTGGCGCACCCCCGGCGGGTACTGCTCCCGGCAGTGCCTGCGCCGGTGGCAGGGCAGTACGTGCGCAGGGTGTTGAGAATTCTGCAGCGTGCAGAGTTTGCCTCAGCACAACCGTGCTGCCACCAGCAGTAAACGCCGGCTTCAAAAGGCGGATTTGTGCTGAGGTCACAGGGAAGCTGAGCGCAGAAAACAGCATCCCCTCTCCCCCCTGCAAGTGACTGTGCTGCTTCGAACATGAGGTTGGCAGGCACTCACTCTGCCAGGTGCTTCCCAGTCGCCACCCCCAGCCGCGCCGCCAGGCTCTGCAGCAGGCCGCCCATGGCTGTGGACCACAGCAGCACCCACAGCAGCTGGTAGCCGGTGGTGGCGCCCGTCTGAAGGCGAGGAGAGGGAGACGGAGCAGGCGGAGGGTGGTGGAGGGTGGAGGGCAGCGGCAGGGCAGCAGCAGGCAAGCAGCAACAGCTCCAGCCCTGTGCGACGCTGCGGTGGATCTGTCGGTTGCACATTGGACACTGGTGCTCCTCGGTGGGGGCAGCCATGTCGGCGGGACCAAACATCAAATGTCAAGGGCCACAAGCGAAAGTGCACAAGCCAGTGAAAAACGTTCCCACCTGCAGGTCTGCCTCCAAGTTTCCCGGATCGATGTACGCAATGCACATCAGGGCTCCAGGCCTGTATGCAGCAGGGGAGTTCGACACGTTGCAGGCTGCACCACAAGGCGCCCCAGCCCTGCCCCAGCCGCCGCAGCTGTGCCACGCCGAGCAGCCCTCAGCACAGCACGCGCTCAGCAATGCGTCGCTCACCCCATGTGCAGCAGCAGGCGGCGCCAGCTGAACACAAACTTGTCGTCGTAGCCACACTCCAGGTCCACATCCGCTCGGTCCAGCAGTGCTTGCTCCAGCTCGCTCAGGTCTGAGGGCTGCTCGGCGGCGGCGGCGCCATTGGCGGCGGCGGCGGCGGCGCGGCCGCTGCCAGACCTGCCGAAGAAGAAGCTGCTGTGTCGGAAGGGTTGTGTGGCCGCCATGAACCCGGCGGGGGCGCCGCAGTGCCGCTCTAAGCGGAGCGAGTGTTGGGTGAGCTCCCGCAGGCAGTCGGGGCGCCGGTCCGGTGTCGCCTGTCAGCTCCTGATCATGCCAGCAACGCAGCTGCACCGCGCAATTGGCCGCCGGACGACGCATCCACCCCCATGATGCCTGCGGCGTGCGCCACCGCCTCGGGATAGCCGCGGTGTAATGGGGCGGGCTCGGTTTGATCGGCCACCTCCTGCTGCACTGGAGCTCTGATCCATTCGCAAGGCATGCCAGGTGCGCTGCATTCCCATTCATACGGGAGGTTCAGCAGTGGAGGACCACTGGGCGCCTGCCGACGCGGCGACGCTGTGGTAGGCGGCGCCCATTGGGGGGCTGCGCCGTCCCGGCCGCAAGCGATGCTTCAGCACCACAACCGCGCCATGGATCTCGCCACACAAGTAATGTCTTGGCATACAGGGCCAGGAAGAAGCAGCAGGCCGCCGCTGTCGCTGCCGTCTGCTGACTCTGCCGCCAGCTAGCCGGCCCGCCGCCGCTGTTGTACAGCTGGGGCGATCCTGTCGGTTCTATCCCCCTCCGCCATGGATGCTCTTGCCAACACGGATCAAGCCGATGTCAACTCGCTGCCACACGCGCTGCAGTCAGCCGTCCTCTCGCTGCTGTCTCCACGGACCCTCTCCGTCTGCGCCTGCGTATGCCGCGGCTGGAGGGAGCTTGTAGCTGAACAGGCGTGGCGGGAGGCGTTCTCCGCTCTCTGGTCGCCGCCGCTCGCCGCCGCTGCTGCCGCCACCGAGCCCCATGGCTGGCAGCTCAGCTATGCATCACGGCAGGATGCGGCCCGCTGCTGGCTGGGCCGCCCATCCACCGACAAGCTCGTGGCGCACCGCACAGCGGTCAAGGCCTGCTGCCTGCTACCGGGGCGCGACCTGCTGTTCACAGGTGACGACGGTTGGCCGGCACCGAGATGGCTGTTGGCCTTCGCCCCGCCGCCTGCGCTTGCAAAGTGGCCGACACTGTGCAGGGACTCACAGGTCGAGTATCAGTCCTGACTGGTTTGCAAGCTGTGCGCTGCCGCAGGCGGCGTGGACCGAACCGTGCGGGCGTGGGACCTGCAGGGCGGCGTGCAGCTGGCCTGCAGGTGCGGCTACCGTGTTGTGCATGGGCTCGGCAGGAGCTTGTCGCAGTCTCTGCCTGCCGGATCTGTGCAGACTTGAACTGGGGTTCAATTCCATGAGCGTGGGTTTCAAGGTGCATCCAGCGTGGGTTTCAAGGTGCATCCAGCGGTGGGAGGGCCGGACTGTGGTCATGGCTGCTCCCTGCGCTCCTCCTCCCTGCCCACTTCTCTACCCCTTCCCTGCCTCTCACAGCCGGCGCCATGGCGGCACCGTGCGCTGCGTGGCGGCCGACAGCACCCTGCTGGCCTCAGGCAGCAGCGATCATGCCATCCGCGTGTGGCGGGACAGTAGCGGCAGCGACGCCAGCCGCGACCCTAGCGGCATCGGCAGCAGCAGCGGTAGCAGCAGCGGGGGCAGCAACCCGAGCAGCAGGGACAGCAGCGGCCTGCCTTTTGATCTGGCTGGGGACCGGGCAGTGCTGGAGGGCCACGCCGGCCCCGTCTCCTGCCTGCAGCTCACTCCCAGCCTCATTGTCAGCGGCTCGTGGGACTGCTCCGTGCGGCTGTGGGATCGAGCCACACTGGAGTGTGTGGGCATGGTGCACACAGGCAAGCTGGCTGGATGGCGCTGCTATGTTGCTGCGGGTTTGGGGCAGGAAGCGCTCACAAGCGGGCGTGTGGGCTGTCTCTGTAGTCTCCAATCAGCGCGATGCACAGCAGGCTGCAGCAATGAGCGCAGCGCCAGGCAGCCGGCACATGCATGCGCCTGATCCTTCATTCGCCCTTCCGCTACTGCCCACCCCACCAATTCTGCAGACGACTGGGTGTCGTCCCTGGCTGTGAAGGGCGGCCTGCTGGCTGCAGCCTGCGGCGCCTCTGTGCTGCTGTTCAGGTGGGTTTTGCGCGGGGGATGGTTGATGGGGGGGGCTTTTGGTGTGGGCAGTGTGGAGCAGCGTCAGGAAGCTGGCCTGGGCTTGTTTACAGTCGCTCAGCTCTACTGGCCGTGCAGCAGCTGCAGTGGGCCAGAAGTGGCCTATCGAACCCCGCTGCCTATGCATTCGCAGGCTGGAGGGCAGCTCTCTTCACCGGCTGGGCAGCCTGGCCTGCCCGAGCCTGGGCGGCGGCGGGGCGGATGTGCCGGCAGCAGTCACAGCAGTTGACTGCACCGCTGACGGCCGCAATGTGTTCATGGGCACTGCTGACGGCGGGGCCTGGCTGGCAGATCTGCCAGCTGGCTGCGCAGCAGAGCCCAGCGGCGGCAGCGGCGGCAGCGGCGGCAGCGGTGGATCGCTTGCCTGCAGCCACCAGCGGCCGGTGCTGCTGCAGCGGCAGCCTGCAGAGGTGGCAGGCCTCAGCTGGGATCATCCCTGGCTGGCGGTTGCAGACAGGGCGGGCAATGTGTTGCTGCTGGACGCCGGCACCTGCACTGCAGCTGGTGCGGCGGCTGTGGAGGGCAGCAAGGGAGCGGCAGCAGCTGCAGGGCGGCGCACCAAGAAGCAGCTTGCGCTGCCCAGTCGAGTGCTGTTCAGTGCTAGCATGGGCGGCGCGGGCGCAGCTGCGCAGTGTGTGTGCCTGGGCGGAACCTGGGCAGCTGCCGGCCTGGACTGTGGCACCGCCCTCTCATTTGACGGCAGCAAGGGCCAGCAGCAGCTGGCAGCAGCAGCTGCAGCACGCCAGCAGAAGGCGGAGCGCCGGCAGCGCAACCTAGAGCGCCAGCAGCAGCAGCAGCAGCGGGGCGGCAAGGGGGGCGGCGGCGCTGGCAGCACCAAGCGCAGCCAGCCGCTGCCCATCCCGCCCCGCCCTGCTCAGAATAGGCCAGGAGATCAACAGCAGCAGGAGCAGCAGGCCGAGCAGGGGCAACATCATGCCTCGCCTTCACAGCAGCAGCAGCAGCAGCAGCAGCAGCAGCAGCAGACCCAGGGACAGCCGGACAGCCAGCAGCCGCCGCTGAGCAGCATCCGGGGCCGCAGCCTGCTGGGGCGGTCGCCAAGCGCGCGAGTGCCGCCGCCTCTGCCTCGAGAAGCACTGGCGGCGGCCAGCAGCTGCCGGCAGCAGGCCTGGCATGTGCTGCGCCCGGCACGCTCAGCTGGGGGCGGCGAGGGCAGCTCAGCCAGCCCTGCTCCTCAGCCGTAGCGCCAGCTTTCGGCCTTGTATTGCATCCACCGACCATGATTGTTTCCCATCTGATTGCACATGCCTTCTTACATCCTCGCCACGCATATGACCCACCCAATGCGGTATCCCTGCCTGCACTGCCACACATGCGTACTTGCCGTCCACACATGCTGCTGCAAGTCGTGGTTGGAGTGTGTTTGCGCCGTTGCCTTTTCCCTGATGCCGCAACAACCATTCCCAACTGCGGCCAAACTCAGTCCGCAGCAACCATCCTCAGCAAAGCTGAACCGAGTCCTGTGTGTTACAAGCTGCAGCCAACAGTGTCGTTCAGGCGCGAGCGAGAGGAGAAGAGGGGGCGCTACAGGGGAAGAAAGTACAGCGGGGAAAAGCGGGGCGCAGCATCGCATGCTGTCGATGCTGTGACAGATGTGTGTCATGGGTGCTGGGTGCATTGGTCCGAGCGCAGGGTATATATCTGGGGGGGGTTCAAGGGCGGTCTGTGCATCCAGCACTGCTGCCATCACACATCCTGGGGCAACAGGTTCGTTCATGCAAGCATACATTGGAGCGGGGCGGAGGGAAAACTGGGGAGGCAGGGCCAACGGGGGGCAGGCCCAGCCTGCGTGGGAGTGTCATATGTGGCCGCCACATCAGCGGCGGCGCTTGGTTGTTCAGGGCGACGTGTGTGGCACGCAGGTGAAAGCTTGTTGGGCGGTGGCCGCCTCGAGGGGGCATGGCTGTCTGGGTGGCCGCTCAGCAGGGGCGAGCCTCTTGAGCCTGATCCGCAAGCAATGGCTGCTGCCGCTGACATGCCGCTGGCCCACCAGGGCTTGCCGCTCAGGCAGTCGTCTTCTGCTCTGCAGCAGCAAAGGGTGGAAAGGGGCGGAGGGGTTGGTTGGTATGGTGCACAGAAAGGCATGAGTTGTATGCAAGCTCAAGACAGATCACAAACATCGCAACCGCCACACGCGCTGCAAGCCGGCAGCTCTTGCCGGCAAGCGCGCTTGCCGTACGCGAGGCCGGAGGTTTGCACCCATGCGCCGCCAGGCAGTGCCTGGCGACAGCACACATGCGAGGACAGTCGAGCAAGCAAAACGACATGCAACAGCGGCCCACCAGATGCGCCACACAGGCACCCACACAGCCCTGCCACTGCAGCCGGCTGATTCAGCCAGGCAGCGCAGGCAGAGCTTGTTGAAGTGTCCCCAGTGGAGGCGCACGAGAAAGGACTGTCCAACGATGCCGCTTCAGAGACTCGCTTGCGGATGCCCGGCACACATTGGTCAGGGCAGTGCAGGCGGCTGGGTGCCCTAGTCCACCCTGCCAATGGAAGCTGGGGGCTGCCAAGAGGCAGGCTGACCCAGAGACGCTGCGAGCCGCGCTACGCTCCAAAGAGACTGGACCAGTGCACTGCTGCAGCACGTGCCACAGCAGGTGTGCAGGGGTTTTCAACCCTGAAGGGACCCCTGGGGCAATAGGTGATTCCCAGGTGGCGGCATGATGTGTAAAGGTGCCCGCGGCTCACACAATGGAGCACGTGCTGGGATGCCGATGTTGTGAAGCTGGCCCTTTGGCCCTCCCTGTAGCAGTATGGCTAAACGGAGGGTGCCTCCGGGAGCCCATCGGCGGGAATCCCCTAATAGCTACGCTACATGGATGGCTAGAGCGGCTCTTGTGCTGTAGCTGACTGCCGTCCTGCTACACTCCCCTAGCACGCCGCGCCAAGGCTGCGATGGGCCTGACACACCGCAGCCCTCAGCTGCAGGCGCCTGCCACTGCTGCTGCCACGCATGGCAAGCAGCAGAGACAAGCCCCTAGCATCTCAGAAAGGGTGTTTGCCTAGCCGGTAGTGCTGTCGCATGCTTTGTGAAGCCACACCCGCGAGCAACAGCGCACAGGCCGTTTAACCACCCAGTGGCAGAAGCAGCGCCCCGCAGCACCTGCATGTGGTGCCTGCCACTGCTGCACGCGGCGCATCCTGTGCTGCATGCAGCTGGAGGCAGGTACAACACAACAAGCGAAGCGGTGGGCCGCTCGTGCAGCTGGCAGCAGGTGCGCGGCCCGCCCCGCAGGCTGCTCCCCACTGCTAAGTCCAGCTCGCAGGGTGGCCATGCACATGCAGCATGAGCCAAGCAAAGCAAAACAGAACAGTAACTGAGTACGTCACTAGTGCAACCGCTCACCCCACCTTCACTCCCGGTACTGCCCCAAGCGCGGGTCGGGCCGCTCTGGCGGGCGCCGGCTGGTGCCTGAGTGCAGCAGGCGGCACAGCATAGGTACACACCTGAGCTTCTCATTGGCTGCGTCGCCTGGGCGGCAGCTGCAGCAGCAGCAGCAAAGAGAAGGGGGCAGCAGCCACACACACACACCCAGTAGTGCTGCTCGAAACAGACAGGACCACAGGAGGGCAACAGACCGGGCCTACCTCGCCCGCTAGACTGCGCGGTGTTGCCAGCCATGGTGCCACCAGGGCTGCCCGCGCGGTCGCCGGCTGGCTGCTCCCCCCACACTGCACAAGACAGCCAGGGGGTGCTGACGGCAGCTGGCGCATAGGCTGTGCATCCAGGTTTGGGGATGCAAGGCGCTGCCATTGTGCGTGCAAGTTGAGTGCACTGTGGGCGATTGAGTGGGCCCATGTGGTTGTGTTTTGGTGGGCGGAGCTGGGCTGAAAGTGCAGCCGGTTAATCCGTGCAGCACTTGCAGGTCGCTAATGAACCAGGTGAAGCCAGCCACTCACGCTGCTGGGCCGGCACGTCCTCAGCATCCGCCATCCTGCGAGCAGAGAAGGGCAGGAGGAGCAGGGAAGGGAGGTTCGAGAGCAGCCAGCCGCTGGGAGGCACTGCGCACTTGTAACCGTCCGAACACTTGCCACTCAAGAGGTTGCACGCAAACGATCTCAACACTCCACGAATTCTTCCAACCCCCACTTACAGGTCCATCTCGCCGCTGACGTCGGCGGGCTGGGGCGGCTCGGGCGCATCCCACAGGTGGCTCTTGTCTGCCATCATGGGGTCATCACTGTGGCAGGGGAATACGCAACAATGGCGAAGGGGTGAGGCAACGGTAAATGCCAAGCAAGGCGCGTCCACAGGCGGCGCGTGTCTGCCATCAGTGGGTCGTGGCTGTCGGCAGGGGAAGATGGCAAATAGTAAGGGTTGAGGCAAGTTGCTGAGGGGCAGATGGGGGGCGTGCCACAGGTGCTATCATGGGTTCGTCGCTGTGGGCAGGGCAAGGCGGCGGCAGCTGTCATGTGAAAGACGGATGGCTTCGAACTGTCAGGCAGATGAGCGGCAGCGGAGAATCGGAGGGCATGGCACAGGTAACAAAGTAGGGAGCGAACAGCGTTATACAGCGCAGGCTGAGGCAGCGGCGGCAAACTGGCCCTCACCGGTCGAACTCGGTGTCCAGGTCCACTTCAGGGCACTCTGGGTAATAGGAATGAATGGCAGGGCAGGGGTTCAGAAAGGGGTGGGCAGGATGGGTTCACAAGCAGTGTGCGTTGCAGCGTGAGATGCCGTGCATAGCCTGCGGCTGATGCACCAGCAGGGAAGCGGGCGGGCGTGCTGGTATGCGGCCAGGCCAATGCAGCTAGCTGAGTGGCACTCGCCTGCAGCCTTGGCTTCAGCCCACACTTCCTGCCGGGAGCACAGCAGAGAGGGGTGGCATGAGCACAGCAGGTTCGCAACAGCCAGGATGGGGCTGGCAACTTGTAAATGGCGGCATGCAGGCGCTGGCGGCCAGCGGGGTGCATGCAAAGTCTAGGCACAGCCCAGCCCTTCTGCTGCTGCTTGCTGCTGCTGCTGCCATCCCATCTCAGCCGCGCCTTGGGATCAACCGCATCTGGGTCGTCGCTGCACAGGTTGAGACAAAGGGGCAGGTGCAGCAGAGGCGTGAGTGAAGATGTGTGCAATCTCCTGGGGAGATTGCCAATGCAGCTAGCTGAGTGGCAATCTCCCCAGTGCCGCGCCGGTCCCTCCAGCGGGCAGGGCAATGCGCCATTCGACACGCCATTTGTTGAGCCACGCAAGCAGCACTCGCCGGTCCAGCTCATACGTTCTAGTCAAGCTCATCTTAAGCTTTCACTGAGCCCTGTGTTAAAACAAACTATGACATCATCAACAGCCCTCACCGGTCCAGCTCAAACTCCAGGTCAGCGCACACCGTGCCCATCTCCTGGCGCGCCTGCATTTAGGTTGAAACAGCGGCTTGCTAGGGGCTTGCTATGGGCTCGTGAGAGGCTTGTTAGGGGCTTGTTAGGGGCTTGCAAGGGGTGTGGAGCGCAACATTGGGGAGGTCTGGATGGCAGCGGCGCACACCGTGCCCATCCTGTATGCGCCTGCCACGCCCTGGCGTCAGCAGCGTGTGCCCTCGCACTCCCCCGCTGGCTCTACCTGAATCACTGGGAACACTGAATGCAGATGACGCACAGAACAGCCAGCTGCCCACCTTCATGTGCTCCTCGCACTCCCCCGCTGGCTCCGCAACCTAGCTAGGAAAAGAAGACATTCAGACAACAGGCAACAGAACAGCCAGCTGCCCACCTTCATGTGCTCCTCATACTCGCGCTCGTGTGCGGCCGCCATGGCGGGGCTGCAGGCACAGTGGCGGGGAGCAGTGGCACTGAGTTAGTGTCAGGCTTCGACACTGCGCAACGTGCATCTGGTCCTGGCAGTTGCCTCATGCGGCCGCAGGCAGTGTGGTACCGGCCGGCTGGATAGAGGAGCAGGGTTGTGCACCGACGCAAACAAGCGGCGGAGGGCCAGCGGCGCCAGCTGCAGCCTGCCCGCCGCACTCACTCCTCGCCGCGATCAAACTCCTGGTCCAGGGCATCTGGGAACACGGGCTCGGGCTGCGGAGGGCAGGTGAACATGCAGTGGATATTTGTGTGGGCACTGACGAATGGCGGCGCCGGCGCCGCCGCCCGCCGGCAGCCACAGGCTGGGGAACCCTGGCCGCCGGCCCCTGCCCGGCTGCCCTCGGCAAACCAGCACCTCGAGGGCGGCCTGCCCACCGCTCCAAGGCCCACCTTGCCCTGCTCGCGAGCCACGGCGCTGGTGGCCAGGCCCCTGAGGCGGCAGGAGCCGGCCCCCAGGATTGCCGCCGCCACATTGGTGGTCTGCGCAGCTCCCAGCGAGCTGGTGACCCGCTGGAACGCCTGTAGGGCGCGCATAGTGTCGGGGTTCTCTGCCTGGACTGTCGGAGCGGCCGTGCGCGGTGCAATGGGAGAGCTGTAGCGATTAATGTGCGATGTCGGGACGCGCGGAGCAATGAGCGGGCCAGGGGGCTACGCAGGACCCTTCATGGGAGCTCAGGCGCGCCAACGCGTGATCGGAGCATCGCAAGCCAATTTGCAGGATCCACTCAGCGTTCCAGCCGAGCAACCAGCCTAAAGGCAGACCCCCACCACCAAATCCCGCACTCTCCCTCCTGCTCCCTGCCCGCCCAGCCCTCCTGACGAGCCCCAGCAGCCTGCACGCAATCCACGCAGCGATCGCACGCCAGCAGCAGCAGCGCCGCCCTTCCCACCGCCGTTGCCGCTGCCGCTCTCGCACGTCGCCGCCGGCATGCAGCTCGCGCCCGTGGTCGCCGCTGCCGGCGCGGCTGGCAGCCTGCGCCTTCGGCCGGGCCAGCCCTCAGACCGCGGCACGCTCTGGCGCATGGTGCTCGGAGAAAAGCTCAACCCCACGGGGCTGGACCCCGCCCGCTTCACGGTCGCCGAGCGCACGACGGCTGACGGCAGCAGCCGGATCGTGGGGGTGGGCCAGCTCAAGCCGCTGAGCGGCGGCGCTGCGCTGGAGCTGGCTTCGCTGGTGGTGGCGCCTGAGGAGCGGTGAGGCCGAGGGCGGATGGTGTGATTCGGGTGGCAGGCAGGCGGGTGAAGGCGGTAGCGTGAGCAGCGGTGGACAGTGAGCAGCGGCGGAGCAGCGGTGCAGATTGAGCACATCCCTGAGCAGTGTGCAGGGTGTGGCTGCTGCAGGAGCGCAGCAAGAGCCGCGGAGGGCTTGCAGTGTGCTGGTGCACAGAGCCGCAAAGCGGAGCTGCACCCAAGTGCGGCCATGGACTCGCGCTTTCCACAACCATGCATCCACCTCGCATGCCTGCCCGCTCCCCCCACCCCCGCGCAGCGGCAACGGCGTGGGCAGCCAGCTGATCCGCTCCCTGGTGCAGCGGGCAGGCGGCACACCCATCTACCTTACCACCATCAGCCAGCGCACGGCGCTGTACCAGCGGTGAGCTGCTGGGACGTGGCCCGGCCTGTTCCGCTCCTGCCGGCTGTACCAGCTGCCCCTGCTCTGCCGCGTGTGCTGCCTGCCCGCTGCGGCTGCTCTGCAGCCGCAGGGCTGCCCTCCATGGCCCGGCAATCCCCGGGCCAACCTGCACAGCCTCCCACCTGCAGCTGCTAATGCTCATCCTACCCCCTGCCCCCTGCCCGCCTGCC